>APFE031500495.1:0-89102 GCA_000404065.3 Pinus taeda
AGTTTTTCGGGTCCTGAACTTCCGAAGCCGTTTTGAGGCCCTAAACGACATTTTTTGGGAAATATGGGGGCAACATGGGTCCATGGACCGATGTTGCCCTTCCCAAAGTGGTAGTTCTCGGACAGATCTTTCTAACGAGCTACCATGCGCATCAAACGGAGATCGTATGCCAAAGTTACGACCCCGGGAAATTGATGTACCAATTTACCCAAACGGGGCCCACAATTTGGCGTTTCATCTTCTAAGCGTCGGTTTTGGAATGTGAAGGGTTTTCCATTGTTTTTAAATAATAAATAGGCCTTCGAGCCTCATTGTAACACAAGTTCGGAACAGTTCAGAGACATGTAGCCGCACATCTCTTCTCAGAGATAAGCTACCATCGTCCTAGCTGGTTTATTCCAATTTTGGTTGTAAGCATATTTCGGTATTTCCATTAATGAAATGAAGTGTTATTTCCGCTGCATCTCTTTATTTATGGTTATCGCATCTCTGTATTTATGGTTATCTCTGTAATCTATTGCGTTCCTATTTAAATCCGGATCAGGCAAAGTCATAATTGCAGGTGTAGTTGGGAATATTTGACATAGGTTGGATTGGTTGTGTCGGATGTACAACCCTTGGATGATCTAGCAATACTGGTTGCCAACCACTAGCTCTAATTCTAGTTTGATCTGAATACTGTGGGAAACCCTCATATGGTTGTCCCTCAGGAAAAGGAGGAAATGGTGAGTAAGCATACTACTCTCCATATGGTGGCAGTCCAGTGTTTAACGGATATATCGATCTTTGATAACTGGTTTGTGCAAATTGATACTGATATGTAGGATCAAACTGTTAAGTTTCCATGCGAGAAAAACCATATGGGATCCCAAACGAGTAAATGGGATTTGACCATGGTGCGGAATCAACCCTTGAGTGGTTTCCAACTAGCGAATGGTAACCAACTAGAATATATGTCCACTATACAAGTGTGACTCAGGTATACCAGAAAATATTGAAGGAGTAGTAGCAAAAGGTTCTACTACAGCTGCATCAAAGGATACATTCCTAGATGTTGATGGTTGTTTAGACATGGTTAACTTATCCAAAAGCTCTCCTAATGATTTGACGGGAACTTGTGATGAAGCAGGATTAAAGGAAGAAAACTTAGGAGTAGCAGGATACAAATTAATCCCAGATCCAAAATGAAATGGGGTTTCAGATGGGGGATCCTCTATTATTTCCTATATAGCAATAAAACTAGGTAGAAGAGGTTCACCGTCAAGTCCATAAAATATTTTTGGAGCCGAAGAAGGTGTAGTTTCTGCAGTGACAGATATTGGAAGGGTAACAACTTCTGGATACTGAAATTCAAAGTCCAAATGTTCAGGTAAATGAACTACAGTCTCAAAGGGAGGTTCTTGAACAACTCCTAGTTTAGATGTAACCTTGGCTTGAACTGGAATGAGTTCTAGACCAAATCTAGATGGATTTGTTTTAGGTTCAGAAGTATTTACTGTTACACTAGGATTAGTTCTAATGTCTTCTGGTAACTGTGAAACTTCCTCTTTAATGGTGGATGTGCCAGAAATAATTGGAGTAACTTGAGTCTCCGAAGATGTTGAAATGAATGTTCTAAATAATCCAGATGAACTAGACTAAGTTAAACAAGACTTCTTTGTTCGAATTGGTTTCACATCCAGAGGTGAAGATGGTTGACTCGCTAATATCCACGAATGATAGTGTTTTGATTGACTTTCTTCCACGATTGTAGATTACTTGACCAACTTAAAAATTGACTAATGGAAAATGACATTATTTCATGGTAAATTAATTTTAATGACACTTGGACACAACTTTTATTTGTTAGTTTTAAAGGACAAATGCTCAGATGGACCTTTTCGTTTAGAGAGTCGAAAAGGAACGAAAGTGACTACTCTAGAGAATATAGACAAAAAGGTTTACCAGACCAATCACAAAACTGCAATATACACCTTGGTGATAAATTAAAGAGAAATTACCGACTTATGTATGACAGTCAATCTTTCCGAATGTTGTGTTTAGTGCATTGTTATCGATAAGGCAGCAGACTTGGTTTCCTATGGATAAAGGATTTAAGCCTATTGTGGTCTCCCAATATATACGCAACAGTACAAGGAGCACAAGTCCGTGCTAGCACTTGTCATATCAAAGAGGAGGAATCACCCAACCTTCAATGAAAATGATAGCCACTAGGTTTAATGATGTCGGAACACGTCTCTAGCCTAGACCTCTAAATGTGTTGCGTTAGATTCCAAAGAGTTTTTAAGTTCATTGAGGTTCATTTTAAAGTTGATCTCTTAAAATATTTCCTTTTATGGTTCACCATGAAATGTGATTTGAAATTCCTAAAGATGCAATCTACGATGATAAGCAATATTTTCGTTTATTTGACCAATGAAAATCCTAACTACAAGGGATAGAGCATAGAAGCGTTTTTAAGCAAACACCAAAAAGTACACAGTAATACAATTTCCCTAAATCATATTTTTTGCACACAAACCAAAATGCTAAAATTCAAAATTCATGTATTTGTTTTCAGCTCTCCTTAATGTGAATTATTCAAGAAGGAAAACTAAATGGAGGAATGACTCAAAATGTTTCACACAAAATGACAAATTGTGACAAATTTTCTTCAAAAAAAGAAAGGAAGACTCAAAGCAGCACTTTCAAGTTTGAAGAAATATATTTTCAACACTTAGAATGAAATAAAATAAAATCAAATGCACGAAAATAGTTTAATCAATTCGCTATGAAGGAGGATTTTATGACACTTCACTTTTGCGACGAAAATTGAAGATTTTATGACACTTTTTCTATCGAAATGACAAATCGATTAACACTAATTTTGACAATAGATTGTAAATGAAAAACAAACAAAAAAAAACATTTACCAATCCTAATCTAAATTGATATTGATCTAAGTGATGTAAGTTGGCTTCAGTGATGAGGTATTGTTCAAATCTAGCAAGAAACTAAGCAGGAATGAAAACTAGTCAAAAGACCTCAACTCCTAGATGGGAAAGTTGAGTTTTAGTCATCCATTGTGGGTACTACTGACAGATAGTGCAATGCATAGCACTTTTCCTTTTTGGGAACTAATATGCATCTCACTATACAGTTCAAGACAGTGCGATGGTTTAGGGAGCGATTTTTGTAAGTGTCTTTGGCTCAAATTTGCAACAGCTTTCAATGGATTAAGCTTGATTTTGATGAAAAATGATAAGCAAAGTATGATGGAATGTCCTAAGAGGTTACTAAGCTACCAACAAGGGCATTTTGAATCTTTTTCAAATCAAATGCTGAAGATATAAACTAAACCAAAGATTGATTGCAGTAGCTTTTATCTACTACACAATTGTATAACAAAAGCGGTTTGAAGGCTTCCGGGCTAGCTTCAGACTCTAGTTATAGTTTATATAATTAAATCATAGAGCAAGCAATAGAAAAAAATAATCATCGTTCCCTAGTGGAGTCACCAATTTGTTTCTAGGAAAATTAGCGTATTTTCGAACAACTAACTCTCTAGGTTTGGTAGCTAATCTAGAAAAAACAGTCAAAGCAATTCAATGTCTTTCCTACGAGTGACAGATAAGAAAGAGACTATGAGGGACCAACATGTAACTTTCACTTGAATCCTCTCTTGATCTTCCTCTCCTTTGGCCGATCTCGTAACTCCTCCCCGTACTTAACACACCTGGAGAGTACCTACACAACTACAAGAACAAAGACCTATCAAAGCATAATGATCCATCACAGCATAAACATCACAGAATCAGAAATATGATAAACAAATGAATGCATTTACAATTAACACAATCAATTGGGAAAAATCTTGAAGAACTTTATTGATATGAAGGAGAATTACACCCCATAAGAAGTCTGATCGAGCGCCATCCTCCCAGCTTCAAGCCTTCTTCACCTCATGAATCAACAAGAACACACCAACAATGACACAATGTTCTCACCTTAATAATAAAACTAGCAGCACTTTCTTACAACTCAAAATAATTCAGCCTCTCTTGGATGAGAGATCCTTCTATAGATGTTTGCAAGAGGTTGCATCATCAATGGGGGTGATGAATAGCATTCTATTTTTAGGAATTAGTTCCATGAAAGAGGGGAATAGGAGGTAGTTTCCTAGTTCCCTTAGTCATCCTTGGGCGAATTCAAGAGGGCAAGTGGCATAGGATAAGTTTCTAGAAGTTTCCATGAGTAATCAACTCTCAAACACTCCCAGAATTTTGTCCTACCTTGCCCATCGCACCTACTAGAGGGTGAAACTTCGATTCATATCACTTTGATAGTGCAGTACCTAATATGCATAGCACCCTAACACAGGGCTTTCAGCAATGATTAATTTTAGGTAGTTTCTGGATGATTTTTGAGATGGAAATTTTGAGGAATGAGGCATTCAGATGACTTAGTTCTCTTAGGGCATAAAAAAATTATTTTAGGGGTTGATGAACCCTAATACATGGACATGTAATTTTGGGGTTGATGTGCCCAAATATGTCTAGAACAATGTAGCGTGGTGTTAGACACAACACTATAGTGCAGCATAATGATGAGTGAAACCGGTGATGGGAGCTTGTGATGAAGAGAAGCTTAATGAGAGTGGTGCACCGTGAAGATACATTGGAGTATACATTGAGTACAACAATGGGTACAGTCATGATTAGTGAATCATTATGATATGAAACGTAGTGATGTTGGGTGCAACGTGGTGCAATGCAATGAGGTGCAGCATGATGATGAGGTGTAGCACAATGATTGGTGCAGCATGGTGATGGAGTCACCTTGGAGAATGAGTTGAAGAACCATGTCTTCAACACCATGTCTTCAACTGAGTTTAGTTACCTCATGTATCATCTTCTTAGAGCTTATCTCTGCATTTATTTAGATAAGTCACAAAGTATTGACTTTTGTTGTACATGTACTCTCTCTCTCTTTCTCTCTTTCTGTTGAACTACTGAAGAACATATAAGGCGAATCGATCAAGGGTTTTACTGCATTGGAGTTTTCCCACATTGGGGTTTGTCCCTGGTTAGCACCACATCTTGTGTCCTCTTGTCTTGGCTTGTCTTCTGCGATTTATGTTTATGTTCTATCTGCAATTTACTATTATGCTCATGTGATTGCTAATCTAGAAAAATATATTGACCTAACTGTGAAAATTGAAATAAATTTCTCTAAGCATAGAACATAACTTAAATTAAAACGATATCACAGCTGAGGTGAATACCAAGCCCAAGCAAGAGTGAAAGAGAAATCACTGAGGATAGTTGGGAAAGGACAAAAGGCTGAATGAATTCATCATCCCTCTTAAAATTCACCAAAGGTGAAGTCGAAGTAGAGAATATTATCAAAATAGCAGAGCAAAATCTTGTGATGGCCTACATTAAGATCACTTCAATGGGAAGTTTCGATATAAGGGTGGAAGGAAAGGCATATTCCCTACATGCAATAAGTTCATTCAGTATGTGAAGGAGTGTCCAAAGGTAGTGACACATCACTTGATGATGATAACAATCATTATAGGGACATATTCAATGATCGAAGGAATGACAGGTAATGTAGGTCATCAAGGAAATAGCTGACTTTTTAAACAAATCAAGGAACCGCATCTATGAAGAATCAATTATTGTTTCTAATACGATAAAGAAGCATTATATTATATTGGCCCTCTCCTCCACACTCTTTAGGAGTCTAGCTTATTGATTGTACTACTTCAAGGCACTTCATTAGATAGAAGGGTGCTCTCTCTAATTTGGTAGAGATGGAAACAATCATGGGACTATACTTGGAGTCAATGCCACCTATCCCAGAAAGGGTGTAGGGAATGTTACCTATGAATTGAATGAGGGTAACTCGATTCATTTAAAATAATATCTTTATGTCCTGATCACAAGAAGAACCTCATGTACGTTTCAACAATGGTATTTAAAGGTTTTAGGATGGCATTCATTGATGGAAAGGTACATGTTTGAAAATGAAATTTTTAAACATGATTTTACTCGTGGATTCAGGGGTTGAAATTTGTATCAAGTTGTAGGAAGTCCATTGGGGCCATGTCAGTTGACACATCTCGTCTATCACATCAGAGGTCTTCTTATTATGGAGCCACACCCGATGTGAGTCAGATGCTAAGAGGTATGTTTCAATTTAGAAGAGCATGAAAGTACATGCCCACGATGTAACGAAGGAAAATATTACAAGGGGACCATTCCCCTCATGTAAAATGTCCATAGGTTTTAAAAAACCCAAGGGGATTGAGATTCATGATCACGAATCTCGTGTATGCAAGTTGAAGAAATCTCTATGATTTAGAGCTAACATCCCGGGCTTGATATGAGAGGATTGATAGATGTCTAATGAATTTGAGATTCACTAGGAGTGAAAAGCTTTGCTTGAAGGTTTTAGATGATAGACCTCTCATACTGGAACCTTCTAAGATGACCTCTTTCTATCGTAGACCCTCTCATTTGCAAAAGTAAGAGGGAGTTGACTTCTGGATTTGGAATGATGAACTGCAGGCCCATTACTACGTCAATGGAGCTTAACATTAAGAAGTTATGTGGTAGGGATGTCAAACTTGATTTTGGAAATGCGTCTGAGTTTCGTAAATTCATTGTGCCATTGATGATCTTGGTGAACTCCTACCCAGATATATGTTTTGAAGTTAGCATGTTGAACTCATATATGGTTGAGCCTCACTGGATTGGTGCCAAAAATATTCTGAGATATCTTCGGGTCACAATCTCTCATGGATTAAGATACACTACCAGAAATGTGAAGCTTCATGATTATGCAAATGTTGACTCCACACATAGTGTGGAGGATCATGAGAGCACCTCTGAGTGTTGGTTCTCTTTGGATTCTTCCACATAATCCTAGATGATCAGGAAGCAAAAGACATTTTCTTTGAGCACCACTGAGACTGAATACATAACTACAAGTATGACCTCATTTGTAGCTACATCTATACTGAAGCTCTTCAGTGAGTTGTTTGTACACATGAAGGATACCACTGTGATATTTTGTTTCAATAGGAGGGGGATTCGATTATTGAGGAATCTTTTATTCTATGATCAATCCAACATATAGACATCAGGTATCATTATGTCTTGGATATGGTACATAGATGAGAAAGAAAGCTCCATCACATTAGAACTGATGTGTAGGTCGCCGACATTATGTCAAAGCCCATGGGAAAGGTCAAATTTGTGACTTTCTGAGAACAACTAGGAGTTGTGGAGAAACTATATCCTAAGTGTCCTATATGATATGTACATTGACCTCTCGGAGCTCCTGGGGTCTTGCGGGTACATCGTGGAGTGATGAGAAACCATAGGGTGAGTGGTCTAGCATTGTCGTAATGGTTTGATATGTACACAGGATGAGTGGTTCATCCTTCTCCTATTGAGACACACTCATAGGGTGAGTGGCTCAGCCTTTCCCTAGTGATCTCTTTTGTACAGGGTGAGTGTTTCATTCTTCCCCTGGGATACCCCTTTTGACATGTAGGCAATATTACTGGTTCATCATTCTCCTGCTGAGACATCCTTCCCGTGGAGTCTGGGATTCATGGCAAGTACCTCTCATATGGCCAATGAGTAGGGAAATGAGGATAGGGACCATAGTAGTACCGATGGATGCATTGTGTTACTACCGTACTCCCTATGCTAGAATGATATTGATATTGGATCAATGAAACTCACTTCGGGTGAGTATGAGTGGTTTGAGACACTCTCTTGATATTGATCTTGGATCAATGAAATTGAATTTTGGTTAGTATGAGTGGTTTGAGACACTCTATTGATATTGATCTTGGATCAATGAAACTACCTTCGAGTGAGTATGAGTGATTTGAGACAATCTCTTTTGATATTGATCTCGGATAATGAAACTGATTCCAGGTCAGTAAGAGTGATATAACTCTCTCTTTTGGAACTGATCTAGGATCAGTAAGAGTACTATGTCACACTCTGTTCATATGGGACTCACTTCAGGTTGGTAGAGAATGGTATGAGACATTCTCTATCAATTTCTATTCTTCATGGTTCAGCAGATCAGAGTGAAGAAGAGCAAAGAAATGGAAGGCTCTCATGGCATAGATAGTAGAGTGTGGAAGATAGATCAACCGATGGAGTTCTCCCTAGTTGAGAGGGAGTGTTAAAAATGGCAACTAGGGCCAAACACGCCTCTCATTGATAGGTGTATGATTGATCTAAAGATCATTTGATTCCGATAAGTATTCGTGGAGATACGAATTTATTTCTGTTATGGGACAATTCTTCAAGGTTTGCTAGAAACCAAACTGCCCCCACCTGTGCTCCATATTTTAGTATAAATACAAGTGCCTTGCAAGTCATATGGACACACTTCACTCTTGATTTATCTCCACTTATTTTGGGTTTTAGTGGGAGAGAAGTGTAGGAGGAGGAAACCCTAAACGCATGAGGAAATGGGACTAAACAATGAGCCCTAGCCATAGTGTGGCCATAGTCAAGAAGAGATCCAATATTGCCCTAGCAGTAGTCCTAAAGAAGGTGATCTAACCACCATTCAATCAAGGAGACTTAACCATAGTTCATGATGGCTAGCCATAGTTCAAGATGGAGATCTAGCATGGTGAAGGAAGCCTATACAAGTTGCCCTAATGCCCAATCCTATCCTTCCCTAGTCGTAGTTCCTTCATGCCCTAGCGTCACTCTCTCCACAGTAGATAGAGACTGTGTCTCTGTCCTTACAGAAGGATCCTCAATGCAGCAGGGAAGCCTCCATACCCTATCGAGAGAAGCCTCAAATGAAGTCGTAGCTACAGTCTTCTACAACACTTATCAACTACAAGGAAGAGACATTGTTAACAGTCCTAAGAATGTGTTTTACGTGCATATCTTGGCCGCGGTCCTAAAGACGAGCCACATTAAAGGGAGAGGTCCCTCAAATGTTTTATGAGGAGATCCTATAAGATGTCACAAGAGGTTCTCATCAGAAGTTTAGAAGGGCTATACATTGGCTAAACGAACTACTACAACAATGAGAAGCTTCGATACCTTGATGAGAAGAATCTCCAATAGCACACAGATCAACATTGTATTTCAGTGGGCCAAATGTTCATGACAGCCTTGTGTGTATCCTAGGACTATGGTATCATAGCTTATCTTGCTACTGCGCTAGGCCATAGGCCATAGCTAGTAGCTAAGGAACTGTGGAAGCATGACATAAGTAGTGTCCCTTCTTAAGCAATAGGTGGATAACATTCTAGGAGATGTAGCATAATGGTTGGATACTACATGGTTGATGAAATATGTTTAGATATAATGAATGGATGCAACTACATATCTAGATGCAACAGTTGGATGAAACATGGTGTTACATTAGCTAAGCATGATGAGATGCAACATAGTGATGATGGGTGCAACATGGTGCAACACGATCAGGTGCACCACAATGATAGGTGCAACATGTTGATGGAGTCACCTTGGAGAATCATCTGAATGAGCATATCTTAAACTCATTTTAGCTACCTCATGTATCATCTTCTTAGCTACCTTGCCTCTTTTTCCTCTTGTGACCAAGAAAATACACCAGTAGTCTTACTCCATGACTCCATGCCCAATGGTTTGAAACTTGTCACACTATCCATTGCCTCTCTACTTGAAAGTATCATCTTTCCACCCAAACACAAACAAAACCCCTTGAACCCAATAACTAGCCTAAAATCATCATCAACAAAGAAAAAATCATTAAGAGAGAACCCTCTCTGATTGCAGGTGGGCTAGAACCTGTAATCCAAAGATTGGTTTTTGGTTACCTCGGTCGTATCCCTTTCAGGGACTTAGGAACAACCTGAGTGATAACATAATGGCGACTCCGCTGGGGACCATTGTCAGATAATCTTACAAGTCCAGTTCGAAAGCTCCGGTGAGGAAGAATCTGACCTTTAGAAAGTTTCTGTTTAACCAATATTCTTAGAAAACTCCTCAACAAAACAAGCTAGAAGCTGGCTCCCAAAAAACATTCACGTTATACAAGGTGAAACCCAGACCCAAATCCCCCAGCTGCTTTTGAAAATCCAAATTTAATCCAAAGGAACCTCAGGAAACTAGAGCGGAGAGAAGATTTTAATGCTCCTAGTCCTAAAATAGTTAAGCCTAGTTGTTTTTCAACCCCTGTTAAAGTTCTATTTCGTTCAAACCCTACTTCCCCTTGTTCATCATCTACTTCTCCAAGTACCGTTTCCACACCTCCGTTCACTACTCATACCACTGCTACTACTCCTATTATCCCAGTTGCTCCAGTAGTTCCACTTATCCCTATTGTTCCACTTGTCCCTGTTAATATGGCTAATAGATATTCACCTTTACAGCTGTCTGCTAATCCCGGGGCTATGCCTCAGGATTACCAGACTCAAATAACTTATTATGATGGCACAAGTGCCTGCACGACCCTTCAACATACAAAGAAAGTGTAGGATTACTTTGAGAGCTATGAGATTGACGATGATGGTGTGAGAATGAAGCTTTTTGTCCAAAGTTTGACAGGTGAAGTCAGGACATGGTTTAGGGCACTCCCAGCCAATTCCATAGCAGACCCAAAAGCCTTATACCAGTCATTTATGAACAGATGGGAGAAAAAGAAATACCCCTTGCACATATTATCTGAATATGACACCATCAAAAGAGGCCCTGAGGAGACTGTCTTGGACTATTGTGCACGATTTAATAATGTTTATAATGCAATACCACAGAATTTAAGACCTCCACCTGATCTTGCTTTGTACAAATTTCCTGATGGTTTTGATACTGTTATGGCTTATCATTTAAGGGAAAGAGCCCCTCAAAGCCTTGCAGACATGCAAAATGTTGATGTTAGTGTGGAGGCAAACCTAATTGCCAAAAGAAACAGAGCTAGAACCGAAAGAAGAATCACCTTCAAGGAAGAACCCTCAGCCTTAGACCAGAAACTAGATGCTATTATCAGTGGCATGCACAGGCTGGGAGATAGAGTGGAAAACGTTGAGAGGAAATCATCATGGGAAGGAAAACAACCCAACACCATAAGAAACCCAAATTTCAGGAAAACGCAGAACACAAACGCTGCTAGGTCTAGCCCTGACCATGATATAAGACCTCCTTTCCAAGAAAACTACACAGAAGCATCCACATCCAGTGAGCCAACAGAGGAGACTCACATGAACTTGATAGATTTGAAAAATGAGCCACATATTTGTTTGACTCAAGAAAACCAAGACTACCATGATGTAAATCAATTTCAAACAAAATCTGGAGAGTCTTTTGATTTTAAACAAGGCTATGATTCTGTTGTGTATGAGGTCGACAAACAATATAAGCTAAGAACATGAACCATTTATATCCCTGCGTCTAGCAAAACAAAAGAGATCAAACAGCCCAACAAGATTAAAGGCAAGGTTATCATAATAGAACCAGTTGATATAGCTGTCCCAAACCCACACCAAGTGACTATAGAGGACATAACAGACATGCAGCCTTCTATTGATAAGCCTCTACCTCCTTCTTCCTCGAAAGAAGATTTGAACAACACTCCTAAAAATCTTCCCAAAACAAAAATACCACAAAGTGTCATTCACCATAACGCTGATAATCAAAAAGAAGACGCGGGAAATACACTTAGGGGAAAATCCGCCACTGCCAATGCAAGGACACCATTGGAAAAAAAAATTAATTTAGAAGCAGAGATTGGAAAACTTAAGATATCCATTCCCTTCTCAGAACTTTCCAAGCATGATGTTTTTAGGAAACAAATTCAAAGGTCACTTCAAATGCCAGAGGTCAAGGATGATGTAAATGTTTTAGATGATATCCCTGAGCTGCTGTTTGGTCCAGAAGTTGATGGAAAATCAGCACATGGAGTTGTTCTACCCTTCTATGTTAGTTTACATATTCACGATAAAGTGTTGCACAATGCTATGTTCGATTCAGGTGCTTCACACAACCTAATGCCGAAAGTTGTAATGGAGAAGCTAAACCTTGATGTCACTAGACCCTACAAAGACTTATTTTCATTTGATTCTAGTCAAGTCAATTGTTTAGGCTTAATCAAGGATTTATGTGTCTTTAGTCCAATACCCCAAAAAAACAATCCTAATGGATGTGGTGGTTGCTGACATTCCACCAAAGTATGGCATGCTCTTATCAAGATATTGGGGAGCAAAACTCCAAGGATCCCTCCAACTTGATCTCTCTTATGCCACTATATCTGTCTTTAGGCAACCAAAGAGACTGTACAGGGAGACGCTGATGAAGTATGTGATAAGTAGTGAGGAAAAGCCCCAAAATTTTCCAATTTACTCAATCCATTCTGATATGGATTCATTTATTCTTTTTAATGATGACACCAATCCTCCAACTAATGGGAAGCCTCTAGCTTTAGAGCTAGAAACATGCATAAACGAGCAATCGGTTGCCCATGCCCATGAAATGGTCACAACAATCAAGGCAACCAACAAACAGGAAGAACCTCCCCGAACAGAAAATTCAAATCTGCCCACTCCTAAAATGATTGAAACTCTCAATACTAGTCAAGAGAAAGAAATCCTATGGTATTTGGAGTTTGATGGTTCAGTTAATAAGCTAGGAGCAGGGGCAGGAGTATGGATCCATAATACACAAAACAATCATGCAGAGGGTCATGCTTATAGATTAAACTTTAGATGTACTAACAACATGGTAGCATATGAGGTTCTCCTTTTAGGCCTTAAACTGCTCAAAGCTTTAGGAGCTGCAAAAGTGTCCATTCTAGGTGACTCTGATTTAATCATACGAAAAATAAAAGGAAACTTTGTTACCAATGAAAATAGGCTGAGAGCTTATAGGACTACTGCCACAGAGATACTCAATTCCTTCACCGAATCCAAGCTTGCTAAGATTTCTAGAAACCATAACATACATGCACACAGCCTAGCCACTTTTGCTAGTACATGCAAGCTTCCCTTTGAGCCAAATCACCATTTCACTGCTGAGATAAAACATAGGCCCGTTATCCCTAACAATATTAAAGATTGGGAAGTGTTTGAAAATGATGCTCAGATTAACAATTTCCTCACACTTGAGCATGAGTTTTCAAATTTAAACATTGACATGGATGCCATGAATGATTCCCAATAACAAACAAATGAAAATCAGCAGGTTGTAATAGCTGCAACAGCAAACCAAATCCTTAACCCAACTGTTTTTGACAATGCAAACATAAAAGAGCTGAAACAAATGCATTTAGAGGAAACAACCAAAGCAGAGGCTGAGTTCATTAATCTAAAGGATAACTTTTTGCCTACTGGCCTCACTCCATTAGAAGACATGTTTGATGATAATGGTGTGCCCAAAAAGCCAAAAATGGAGCCTTTAAATGCTGCTATAGAAGAACACAACATAGGGATAGCATAGAAACCCAAAATGATTAAATTGTCCAAAAATCTGCCTCCTGATCAAAAACCAAAGTATGTGGATTTGTTCAAAGAGTTCCAAGATGTATTTGCTTGGAGTTATGAGGACTTGAAGTCCTATGAGACCTCAGTGATTCAACATACCATTCCCTTAAAACCAAATCAAAAAACATTTAAGCAGAAAGTTAGAAGAATTAACCCTATGCTTCTTCCCCTCATTGAAAAGGAAGTGAAAAAAATGTTTGAAGCAGGTATCATAGCACCCATCAGATTTTATGAATGGGTATCCAATCTAGTTCCCACAAGGAAAAAATCAGGTGAGATGAAACTGTGTGTAGACCTAAGAAACTTAAACCAAGTCTCTCTAAAAGACCACTATCCGTTGCCCAAAATGGACCATATCCTACAAAGAGTATTGGGGTCATCTAGAATCTCTTTACTAGATGGATTCTCATGTTTCAATCAAATACTTGTTCACCTGGATGACCAAGACAAAATAGCCTTTACCACACCGTGGGGAAAATTTATGTATGTCAAAATGCCTTTCGGGCTAAAGAACACTGGTGCCACCTTTCAAAGGGCAATGGATATTGCATTTTCCAAGGAAATACATGATTTCCTTGTTGTCTATCTTGATGAATTAACCCCTTTCTCCAAATCTGATCAAGAGCACCTCAGACATTTAAGGCGAATCTTCATGACATGTAGGAAATATGGCATTTCCTTGAACCCCAAAAGTCCTTGTTTGGCCTTGAGGAAGGTAAGTTGCTAGGCCACATCATTTCAAAAGACGGTATCAGAATTGATCTGGAAAGGATCCAAGCCATCCTCCAAATTCCCTACCCAAGAAACATAAAAGAGTTGCAAGCATTCCTTGGAAAGATCAGTTTCCTAAGGATATTTATCCCAAATTTAGCCGAACTGATAAGACTGTTAAGCAACATGTTAAAAACGAATGCCAAGGTAAAATGGTCTCTTCAAACCAAGCAAGCTTTTGAGAGTATGAAAGCTGCCTTGACTCAAACGCCTGTCCTCACAAGTCCACAATTTGACAAAGATTTTATCATTTTTTCTTTCGCTTCTGAGCACACCATAGCAGCCGTCCTTTTTCAAAAGAATGATCAAGAAAATGAAAAACCAATTGCATTTTTCAGGCGAGCCTTAAGGGATGCACCCTTGAAATACCAAATCATGGAGAAGCAGGCCTATTTCCTAGTTAAGGCCATTAAAGTCTTCAGAGTTTATATTTTATATTCACATGTGATTGCCTATGTCCCAAACTCTGTTGTAAAAGACATATTAACTCAAGAGGGAATAGAAGGCAAAAGAGGCAAGTGGATTGCCAACATTCTTGAATATGTCATTGAGATAAAACCCACCAAGCTGATAAAGGGACAAGGTTTAGCCAAGCTAATGTCCGAAACAAATTTTCAAGTCTTAGACATTAACCAACTGGACAATGAACAGGAGTTGGCGACTCCATAGATCAGTGAAACCTTTTTACAATCCCCATGGTATGCTGATATTTGCTTTATATTTTTAAACCTATGTGCTCCCCCAGGATTGTCCAGAACCAAAAAAAGATTTTTAAAGATGAAAGCATCAAAGTTTTGTGTCTTAGATGGTGCCTTGTTTTGGAAAAATCATGAAGGAATTTTGCTAAACTATTTAAATTTAAATGAAAATGACAGTGTTATGAAAGAATTCCATGCGGGGGACTGTGGAGGAAATTTATATTGGAAGTCCACTGTTGACAAGATTTTAAGGGTTGGTTATTATTGGCCCTCTCTATTTGCAGATGTCAAGAAATTCATTGTTTCATGTCACAAATTCCAAATCTTTGAAGGGAAAAGAAAATTGTTGCCTTTGCCCCTTAAGCCCATCTCAACCGAAAAGCCTTTTCAACAATGGGGTCTTGATTTCATTGGAGAAATCCATCCCTCTTCTTCAGGCCAGCACAAGTGGATTTTAACAGCCACCGACTATTTCACCAAGTGGATTGAAGCCATCCCATGTAGGCAAGCCAATGACTCCACTATTATCCAATTCCTTGAGGAAAATATCCTTTCCAGATTCAGTTTCCCTGAGAAAATCATCACTGACAATGTTGCTGCCTTCAAACCCAAAAAGATGATCAACTTCTGCCATAAATTTCACATTACCTTGGGCCACTCTATAGCCTATTACCCTCAAGGTAATGGCTTGGTCGAATCATCCAATAAAAGCCTCATCAACATCATAAAGAAAGTGCTAGAAGAAAAAAAAAAGAACTGGCATAGGAAGCTCACAAATGCCCTGTGGGCAGATAGACTTTCAACCAAGAGATCCATTGGGATGAGCAGTTATGAGCTAGTATATGGCATGGAGGCCAGATTTCCTTCAGCTTTGGTCATTCCGGCTATCAAATTGTTACAGGAGATTCAGGCTAAACCAAATGACATTCAAAGAAGAATTAATCAGACCATTCATCTTCAGCAAACCAGAGAGAAAGTGTCTGACAGAGCTCAAATTTTACAAGAGAAGCTCAAAAGGATGTTTGATAAGAAAGCTAAGGCTGAGGATTTCTGTGCTGGTAGCAAAGTTCTAAGATGGGACTCGCAAAGAGAAGACAAGGGAAAACACGCAAATTTTGATTTTCTTTGGAGGGGTCCATTCATTATCAGCATTGTGCAAGGCAATAACACATATTTCCTAAAATCTGTAGATGGCACCACAATTGAAGAGGGCCCTCTAAATGGTCGAATGTTAAGGCATTATCATGATCGCTTTTGTACATAAATGTTTTAATATATCATCACTTTGTTTTATTTTTGTGTAACAGTCCGAATGATAGAGTACGCAGAAGAAAGTAGGCAATGCTTCATATTTCACAAGCAATTCAGTTGAGGGAAAGTGTTGTTCTCATTCCAAAATATCAAATTATCTAACAGACAGCACTAAGAAGTTTCAATCTACAGAAATAATGGAAGATCAAGGTAGTCTGACTTGTTGTTCTTGGATTCCCACAAGGAAAGGCCATCCCCAAGTGGAGCCACTATTAGCCTCCTACTGCAGCAGGTTATTTATCTTTCATGATCGACATTTCGACATGCCAAATATGTCGTACTATGCATACTGCAATGCTCCATATTTGCTAAAAAAGGCCCAGCAAGGATGCCATGAGAGTGTGCTAGCCTAAGTGCCACTGTTGTATTCCAATTTTGATGAGTTATTGAAGAATTTTCAGTTGAAAGGAGGTCCAAACAGCTTAATCTTGGTCTCCCCAGGTTTCAATTTCCTGTTGTAGAATATAGAGAATCATTATCTGTCCAAACAACTTAATCTTGGCAGATTCTTAGATAGGTAGAGAAGAAAGGGTGCTCAACAGCCTAATCTGAGCCCCTGGATGAAATAAGTATAGATGTAGATAGGAGGATGGTAAAAAATAAAAAGTTGAAAATTTGGGTTTGCTAGTTCAAGTGCACCCAAACCAAAAGAAGAAAAAATGCTAGGTAAGTAGGCTAGGTAAGTAGTTTTGTGGTTGTAGAAACCAAGCTATGTGATCCATATCTATTCAAAGTGTCATATCTATTCAGATCGCAAGTTGGAGATAGTTTTCCATTTAAAGGACTTCAAGTGAGGCATTTCTAACTCCCCCCTTCTTCCTTTTCCCCAAATCACTCACTAACTTCCCCTAAAGAGGTCAAGATATGCTTGATACCTCTCAAAATCATCATATCAGTTGCCTTGGTAAAGATTTGCTTTACTCAAGGAAAGTCCATAATTCCTCTACAAACTCTTACTTCTCCTTGAGAGCCTAAGATTTACATACTTAGCACTTTTTCTCATCATTATCATGTTGACTACTAACTCTACTATGTAACTCCATATCTATCTCCGCTTCCCCTACTAAAACTATGTTAATAACTCCCCTATATACTTATCCCCTCCCCCTGGTTGAAATATAACCATAAGTACACTTGGAAATTTCTAAGTTTATCTGAAACTCAACAAGAACCCTCATTTTCCCCCTCAAACCATATTCTCTTGCATTTCAGACTCCTTCTGATGTACAAAACCCTTCATCACCCCGTAAATCCTTCCTCTAAAGCTTTTTGACTCCTTCACAAAGCATAAAATCCCCCTCCAAATGTATAAAATCCACCTTTGGGCCTTGTTTTGCCTTTTTAAAGGCATAAACCCCTTTTTGGGCCATTAAACCCCTCTCAAAGCACATAAAATCCTCCCAAGTGCCTTTAAAATTCTTCCAAGGCATGAAAATCCATTTTTTTGGGCTATCAGACCCCTTCCCGTGCCTTGAAATCCCTTCAAACATAAAAATTCTGCTTCCGATCATAAAAGCCTACATCACTTACCTTGGGCCATGCTCTGATTGCAAAAGGGTTCTATTAGACTCCCTCCTATGCAATATCGCAGTCGGGAGGGGAGTCATGTATCAAAACAGCGCACAAGTGTGCCCCCGATTGATTTGGCCGACAACGATTTCACCGATCGGCGTATCGCTATGACAAAACAAACATACATGTGCATTGCCGATATGGTTCATCGCCGATGGTCTGTTGCCGATCGCATATCAGCGATCAGCGTTTCATATGAATCCATGCCATATATATATATATAGGCCCCGTCCCTTATCCTTCCACCGCCTTCTCTGTTCTGCCGTCTGTCCGATTGCTCGCGCCCTAGATCTACGGTGGGCGGGTCTTTTCCCCTCTGAACCTATCGATGGTTAGCATCCAGGAGATGGGCAGTTTTCCTGCCACGTCACCCCGCTGATGTCATCCGCCGTACTGGGTCCCACCGCTGACATCACCCACCGAAAAAGGGCACAAAGTGCGAAATCGCTGCTTAGGAAGTCCGGAATGAAAATCAGGGACAGTTTTCGATGCACGATTAGCTCTTAGCGCTAATCGCGCATCGCTAAGAAAAAATGGCCAAAATGGAAAGCCTCAGTCCAACGCAGGTTTGCAGTAGTTATTTTTCCCAAAAGAAAGAAAAAATGAGCGAATTGACCAGTTAAAGAGTATCAAAGGAGATGAAGCCAAATGTCATGTCAAAGAGTATCAATGAAGCAACAAAGAGTATCAAATCGACAATATCAAAGCAGGCGAACATTAAAAGCCTCCATCAAAGTCCAAGAATGCGATGAAGCCACTTAAGACTCTCAGATCATAGTTAATGAACATCAAAGCCACTCAAGAGCAGTGGAGCAGAGACCAATGTGCAGTTATGATAAATGGCTAGCGCATAACAGCAAAGAACACATTCCTACTCATTTTTGAGGCAACTACCCCAACACAGCACTTAGATAAATATTTCATGCATTTAATTAATGATAAGATAAATTAAAGCGCTCATTTCCCTCAGATCTCTTTAAGATCTGCTGTAATAAATATTTCTTAGATATTTTCTCTATATATACGACCCTTTGTATTGAGAAAAGGGGTGGTTGGAGGGTTGGTTAATGCACTCCAAGAGAGACTCACTCTATATCTGATATGTTTTACTTAATCAAAGATTGTTGAAAGCTTGGAGAATGGACTATTTGATGTATTGTTGATGTCTCTGAAGAGTGAATGAGGGAAATCTTATGCTGCTTTCTGAATCAATAAGTGTTCCTTACCTCTATTATTTCTATTTCACATATGCTCAAGTCACAGAACAAAAGTTTGGTTTAGAATTTGCTTACCTGCACTCTATGCTCAGTTTCTATGGCTTCTTAATGTTTTCCTCTTTATTTAGGCATAAATATGGATTCCTTATGGCTCATATTTGCTCTATCTCACATATGAATGACTGTCATCTAGGAATTCTTAGCTGCTCCTAGGTAGGGCTCGTTCATCTTCCCTCTGCTAACCTGATTGAGAGATTCTTGGTTGCCTCTCATTTCTTAGCCTGCAATCCATCTTCATTTACGTCAAGTATTATTTCATGAGCAGCTACCTTGCCCCTTTTTCCTCTTGTGACCAAGAAAATGCACCAGCAGTCTTACTCCACGACTCCATGCCCAATGGTTTGAAACTTGTCACACTATGCATTGCCTCTATACCTGAAAGTATCCTCTTTCCACCCAAACGCAAAAAAAAACCCTTGAACCCAATAACTAGCCTAAAATCATTATCAACAAAGCAAAAATCATTAGGAGAGAGCCCTCTCATATTGCAAGTGGGCTAGAACCTGTAATCGAAAGATTGGTTTATGGTTACCTCGGTCGTATCCCTTTCAGGGGCTTAGGGACAACCTAAGTGATAACATAACACAGGCAATGGAGGAAGTAGAGAGAAAGGCATGGTTTCATAACCAAGAAGAGGACATCACCTCAGAAGCCTCAGATGTTAGAGAGGCAATTAAAGCATTCAAAGATGATGAACTGGATTAGTTGCTCAGAGGATGAGCAACACATTCAGTAGGGGGTGATGATGATCCCCAAAAATGGGTAACCTTATGGGCTCATTTTGCCTATTATTCTCGATTAATCCACCATTCTTCATAGTTTTACTCATGCTTTTGGATATATTTATGTTAATTGAATGAATGAGAATAGTCACTTGACCACAAAGTCTAATATGTGCTTATTGCAGATTTTTGGACATCTTTTGGACCAAGGTTAGGCGTTTATGAGCAAGCTGGTAGCCAAATACAAAGGAACAAGGCTAAGGATTTATAAGAGGGTTGTCTGTTGCACTGAATGGCCCCTTTCTCGAGTTCTCTACCATCAGCTCGAAGTTCAACACCCCACCGAAGATGATTTCAAGGGGCAGCCGAGCAGGTTTTGTGAAGTGGCTGATTAACTGCAGTTCTGGGCAGCCAAGCTCCTAACGTTAAGGAGGATTGTTGGGATTCCTTGTGTTGCATAAGTAGGAATTCTTCAAGCCTTGATAGTTTAGCTATTGAACAGTCGTTTTTCACACTTTAGTGCAGCTCTGCATTTCAACTCATTTTCGAGCTCTTGCTGTAAATAGTTTTATGACATGACTATTATTTCTTTAGTAATGGAGATGAGTTTCGCTTTGCACCAGCTCTGAGCTTTCCTAAGAGGCTGTATCTCTTGGGGTTGGGCCAAAACCAAGTGCCAGTACCTCATTTGTGTACTTTTATGTGTTTTCTTGCATTCATAGAATAATTTCTGTTATTTAGGTTAAGATCTTGCTTTGTTACTTAGGTTGTTTTTGATGATTAAGATAGTTTTTCATGCTTCAAGTTGGTTTGAAAATTTGGTAATAGAAAATATCTGCAAAATACCATCAAGAAGTCCTTGATCTCATCTCTCTCTCATTGGGACCATGAGCTGAGACCAAGGCATACTTGTTGCCACAAAAACACTATTTTTGCCTTCCAATGCAATTGCTAGTGTTAGATTTTAAGTTGGAAAAGTTGATATCAGTTGTGCTTGCATGTTTAGATCTATCCTTGCTTAGTTTCGATATCTATCTTTCATGATTTCCTATCTACAAACTTCTGTTCATCATGCTTCTGGTTTTTAGGTCAGGTTAGGTCAAAATAGATAGATCTCCGTTTTTTTCAGTCTTTGTTCGATCGGTTTTGGAAAATAGTGTTCTAAGCACCTATAATACATCCCTATGTACCCTTCCTCCATCATACAACTTGTTCCAGCCTCTAATCCAAGATTCCTTTCCTTCATTTTCCACACTTTCCCAATTTTTCCTAATTTCTACATTTTTGTGCAACATTGCTCCCTCCATCCTTGAACAAATCCAACCACCTTCATCACTCCTTAGCTTCATTTACCAGGTCCTAGGCCCCTTAACATCCTTATCCATCCTTAATTTCCACTTTCCCACCATGTTTCCAGCATCAACCCTCTAAAATCCTCTTTCGGCCTTTTCTTGTAGAACTTCCTGTAGAACCCTTGCAGACTTCCTGTAGAAGTTCACGCGAGCCGTTTTTAGAGATCTGATCATTGTGGAATTATCTAGAAGGGTGTTAGGGACCCCTTAGGCCCTCTTCTCACCTTCCCAACCTCGTACAAGCACCCACTCCATTTCCTTTCTCCAATAAACCTCTGCACAGTCAAAAATAGTTAAAGCACATGCATAATAATTCTGCAAAATTACTCAAAAATAAAAAAAGATTTTTTTTCCATATTCTCCTTCAAAAGTAGATTAGTCACATGCATCTTACCTTTCCAAGAGTTAATGGCATCCATTTCCACATCTTTCATCTCTTTTCTTGCACTAGTAGGGTTAGTCGGTATAACTAGGGTTTGTTAGGGTTTGCATTTCCTTTAAGCTTTCAGTGTCTTTTTGCAAGTAGATTAGCCTCTCTGGAGTTAGTTTTTTTCCATCACAGTTAAAATATTCTTCTAAGAACTCATAGAAGTTGGCTTAAGATCCTAGAGAACTCATGCCAGCTGATCAAGTGACAGCCTACAGTGAGAGCTAGTACTTGTGCATATAGTACCGTCACTTCCAAGTTTGTTACGAACAAGCGGGTTGATAAAAGTAAAGAGAGAGTCTAGGAGTTGCAGCATCATTGTTGCAATATTGGAACCCACGACTATACATGCAATTAAACCTCTTATTAAAATTAGACAACAACTCACCATTTTCCCTCTTTAAATTCCCAAACTCGGTGTGGTAGTAGAGTAGATCCTTCTTATCCCACCATTGCTTTAGGAATGCGTCATATAAAGCCTCAATATCTATTATAGAACTTGGGGTCAGCTCTCTAAACCATTTTCTCACATCTCCATTTGTTATAAAAATTTATATTACAGAGTAATGGAACACATAAAATATTGCAGAAATATAAACACAGAAAATGCATAAAACAAGAGAGACACAGATATACGTGGTTCACACAGTTTGGGCTATGTCCACAGAGAAACAACCAGTCCTTCTTTTATCATATTATCCAACAAACTAAAGAGATACAACTTAGACCAAATCCACTATAACACCCTCTTCGTTCTCAATCTCCTCTCTCTTCCTCACTCAGAATACAGATAGACATAGACGTAATACAATTCCCTCATATATAGTGAGGGGTTGCCTTCTAAGTCAAAAACCCCTAAATTAAACATAAATTCTATCGTCAGATCATTTGCCTAATCAACGGCCCAAATTGACTAGAAATTACTAGACTTTTACAAGGAAAATTTACATCTATTTTTAGGTTTGGGGGCACTGCCCCCGAGCCCCCACCGAGCGACCGCTGGCCCCCAGGGGGGACAAGTCCCCCCTGCGTGGAGGGGTGTACATTGTTCTTGGGGTATACATTTGGCTGAAACCTTTGAATACAAAAGGTAATTAGGCTCCACACACAACAATCTCCCACTTGGAGACTGATTATAGAACCTCCATCGCTGCTTCATCTACTAGACAATGACTCGTCTTTGGACCTGGATGTTTCTCATCTTCTTCATCATATTTGAAGACCAATTGAAACTAAGCAGATTCTCAGTTTCTCCCTAGTTACAACTTTTGTTAGCATATCTACACGATTCTGGCTAGTGTGTATTTTTTCCAGTTTCAATTGTCCATCTTCCAATGCTGACCATATGAAATGGTATTTGATCTATATATGTTTAGTCTTGGAATGAAATGCAATGTTCTTTGTAAGATGTGTGGCACTCTGGCTGTCACTGTATAAGTTGTCCAACTCCTACTTCTTACCCAATTGATCCAGAAACCTTTGTAACCAAATCATTTCTTTACTAGCCTCTGTAGGAGCAACATACTCTACTTCTATTGTTGAAAGTGCAACAACACTTTGGATTTTTGAAATCCAACTAACAGTTGTTCCACCTACAACAAATACATACCCTATAGTGCTCCTCCTATTATCTCTATCAGCTGGCATATCTGCATCAACATATCCCTGTAGAGTAATGTTTGAACCACCAAAGCATAATGGTTGATTTGTGGTACCTCTCAAATACCTTAGAATCCACTTCACTGCCATCCAATGTTCTTTTCCTAGATTGTTCATGTACCTGCTTACAAATCCCACTGCATGTGAAATATCAGGACTTGTGCAGACCATTGCATACATTAAGCTTCCAACTACTAATGCATATGGAACTTTAGAAATATAAGCCATTTCTTCCTGAGTATTGGGACAGGCCTCCTTACTTGATTTGAAATGGCTAGCCAAAGGTATACTAACTGGTTTTGCATTCTGAATATTAAATCTTTTCAACACCTTTTCTATGTACTCACTTTGAGACAGTATTAATTTACAATTCTTCCTATCTCTAGTTATTCTCATACCAAGGATTTGTTTTGCAGCACCGAAATCCTTCATTGCAAATGAGTTTGCCACTTTTTTTTTTGAACACATTTATTTCCTACATGTTAGAACCTACAACAAGCATATGATCTACATACAATAAAAATATAATATAGCTGCCATCATTTTTCCTTTCGAGATAAAAAAATGATCAGAGTGACACCTAGTATAACCTTGTTCAGACATAAACCTATCGAAATTTAGATACCACTGCCTTGGAGCATGTTTTAAGCCATACAAGCTCTTTTTCAATCTGCACAATAGTTTCTCCTTCCCTTTTACCTCATATGCTTTTGGCTGCTACATATATATCTCTTCCTCCAAATCCCCATGGAGAAAGGTTACCTTCACATCTAACTACTCAAGATGCAAATCTTCAACTACTACTAGACTTAGAATAGTTCTGATTAAAGTCATTTTCACAACAAGAGAAAATATCTCATCAAAGTCTATACCCTTTTTCTGTGCAAACACTTTCACCACATGTCTAGGTTTATACCTTTTTCTACCTCCATCTTTTTCCTTCAACTTGTAAACCCATTTATTCTACAATGTTGTTTTCCCTACAAGCAACCTGACTAAGTCCCAAGTTTGGTTATGTGCTAAGGAGTCCATCTCTTCTTTCATGGCTTGCTCCCACGTCTTCCTGGTTTCTACATCCACTGCTTCTTCATAACATTCTGGCTCACCAAAATCAGTCAAAAATACATAATATAATGAAGGCGACTATCGTTCAGGGGGTCTACTTATCCTGGTAGATTTTCTAACACCACTTTCAGGTCTTTGAAGTGCTTGTTTCTATTATGGTTGTTGTTCTAGCTGTTGATCATTATGATTTGTAGGCACCATCACTTTTCCTATGATATTGTCAAGCACTGTGTATTCTCTGTTTCCTTTTCTCGTTTCTTTTCCTGCAACTGATTCTTATACAATACCTTTTCATTGAATATTACATCTCTACTCCTAATGATTTTTTTATTTTCATAATCATATATGCAATAACCAAAATCATTAACACCATATCCAATAAAGGTAGATTTCTTTGATTTTGCCTCAAGCTTTATTCTATTTTCTTTATTAATGTGGACAAAGGCTTCACAACCAAAAGTATTTAAAAATGAGTAGTTTACCCTTTTACGTGTCCATGGATCCTCTGGAATACCACCATCCAAGGAACTTGAAGGCCCTTTGTTTATTAGATAAATAACAGTATCTATAGCATCTGCCCAAAATTGTAAAGGCAATCGTGCATGCAATCTCATGCACCTTGCACATTCCATGATCATCCTGTTCATCCTTTCTCACACAACATTTTCTAGTGGTGTTCCTAGAACTGTCTTCTCTCTGTAAATTCTATTCTCTGAACAATACCTATCAAACTATTTGCTTCAATATTCACCTCCATTATCTAATCTGAGACACTTCAACCTTTTCCCTGTCTCATTTTCAAACAAAGCTTTCCATTTCTTGAAAGTATCAAATACATCATATTTATTTCGAATACAATAAATCAAAGTTTTTATAGTTGCATCATCAATAAAAGTAACATAATAACGAGAGCCACTAAGAGATGATACCTGAGAAAGTCCCCATATATCTATATGCACAAGCTCTAATTTTTCGCTCTTCTTTTCTTTCCCAACTCTAACGAATTTGACTCTCTTCTATTTTCCATAAACATAATTCCCACAGAAGTCCAAATCAACATTCTTCAAACCTGGCAACAAATTCCTTGAGTGAAGAAGCTTCATCCCCTTCTCACTCATGTGTTCGAGCCTATGATGCCATAATGTTGCATCTGCTCCTTTGGACGTTAAAGCATTAATAGAGTTAGAAATACCATTGCATAAATACAATGTACCAACCTTTTCATCTTTTGCTATTACCAGGTTTGCTTTGGTGACCTTCCAAGCTTTATTTGTGAAAGTTGTCACACAACCTTCACCGCCTAACTGTGCTGCTGAAATTAGATTTTTCTTCAAATCTGGAACATGACTTACCTCCTTTAGTAGCCATTGGATTCCATTCTGCTATTTTACAAGAACCTTAACCATTCGAACAATTTTACAGGGTTTATCATCACCCGAACGGACCTGTCCAAAACCTCCTTGAACATAGTCATAAAAATATTTCTTATCAAGTGTGGCATGCAATGAGGCCCCTGAATCTACCACCCAGGAATCAATAATATTTTAGAATGAAAGAATCAAAGCATCTTGTAATGCCTCACGTGTCACATTTGTTTCATGATTGTTTTCTTGTTGTGAATCTCCTTCTTTCCCCTTTCGAGACTTGCAATCTTTCTTGAGGTGTCCTTTCTTCTCGCATTTCCAGCACACTATCCCCAATCTGGACTTAGGTCTGCCTTTTCTTGACTTGTTGCGATATCCTAGGCTCTTTCCTCTTTCCATTTTTCTTCCCCTAGTCTTTTCAGTCAAAGCATTACCTGATGTCTCAGTGGAGATTTTCGTCGCATTTCGTTGCTAAGGATTGCACCGACAACATCATCAAACTTTAAAGTACTAGATCTAGAGACAGAGTTACTAATGGCCATAACTAAGCCATTCCAACTTTTTGGTAATGAGCACAGAAATAACAGAGCCCTAATTTCATCATAAAAATTTACCCCTACAGAGCTTAACTGACTTGTAACTATATTAAAATCATTTAAATTATCAGCGACAAATCCACCCTCTCTCATCTTCATATTAAATAAACTCTTCATAAGAAATACCTTATTTGACACCGAGGGTTTTCATATAGTTTGTCTAATGCCGACATTAAACCCTGTGTTGTTGTTTCCTTTGAAATATTAAACGCTACCAATGCTGCTAGGAATAGTTGTATTGTTCCAAATGCCTTTTTGTCGAGAATATCCCGTTCTATGTCTGTCATACTCATCAGCCTCTTTGCCTTTCCACTTAATGGTAGGTACAGATCTCTCTGATACAGATAATATTCCATATGCATCTTCCACAGTTGGTAGTTTTTGCCGTTACATTTTTCGACCCTAAACCTACCATCTTCCGCCATTGCTCCCACTTGAACCAGAAATCCTTTTCTCCTGTGAGTTTATCAGCTAAATATACCTTCGGCTCTAATACCAATTGTTAGAAAATTATATTACGGAGAAATGGAACACATAAAATAGTGCAAAAATATAAACACAGAAAATGCATAAAACAAGAGAGACACAGATATATGTGGTTCACCCAGTTTGGGCTACGTCGACGGAGAAATAACCAGTCCTTCTTTTATTATATTATCCAACAAACTAAAGAGATACAACCTACAACAGATCCGCTGTAACACCCTCTTCATTCTCAATATCCTCTCTCTTCCTCACTCAAAATATAGATATACATAGATGTAATACAATTCCCTCATATATAGTGAGGGGTTGCCTTCTAGGGCAAAAAACCCTAAATTAAACATAACTTCTACCGTCAGATCATCTGCCTAATGAACAGCCTAGATTGACTAGAAATTACTAGACTTTTACAAGGCAACGTTACATCTATTTTTAGCTTTAGGGGTGTTGCCCCCAAACCATCGCCGGGAGACCGTTGGCCCCCAAAACCCCACGTGGGGGACAAGTGCCCCCCACACACCCCCGTATGGAGGGCGTACAGTCTTGCTGGGATATACATCTAGCTGAAATATTTGAATAGAAAAGATAATCAGGCTCCACACCCAACATCATCTAGGCTTTGGACAAAGACTCTCGTCCACACATCATCTTCACTAATGTACAGGTTATCAACATAGCTATAGAATGATTCAAGATGTTCCTCAGCTATAACACCTTCA
The DNA here is from genome assembly GCA_000404065.3 of Pinus taeda. Taxonomy (NCBI): domain Eukaryota; kingdom Viridiplantae; phylum Streptophyta; class Pinopsida; order Pinales; family Pinaceae; genus Pinus; species Pinus taeda. Next base: position 27,509 of record APFE031500495.1, read on the forward strand.
GTCCCAGTTAACTTAGGCATATACTTCTGATATTCTCCAATAGGCATGAAATTCACATGAGTGGGCAGTACTAAAGGTCCATACCTAGCTGCTATGATTCTTTACATTTTGGTAGGTGCTTTTGGTCCTCCCATAACTGTGGTGGCTACAAGGGTACTCAAAGTCTGAATGATAGAGGGTTGAGGAGTGACTAATAGGATTAAAGGTGTATGATGGATAGGAGGAGAGGTTTCCTTTGGGCTTACAACAAAAGGAGAACCTAAAGAATAAGGAGCTCTATGACTCTCTGACATTTTTTATTCACTTCTGGTATTAGATGATATATTCTCAACATGCATTTGTTCTATTACAAGATTTTCTTGAAGAGGTATTAAATATTGTTTAGAACTACCTGAACTTGATGCTCCTTTCTGCAATGCCTGTCTTTCTTTAATGATTCTTTCAGGGTTAGGTACTAGGTTAGCTTGTGGCTTTTGAGGATTTCTTTGAGTATGCCTCACAAACTGAGCTAGCACTATAGAGTGGAGTCGCCAAGAGGTTCATCCTTCAGTAGAGTCGCTAGATAGATGATTACAACCGAAAAGGTGTCCAGACTTTGTATATCATCAAAGCTGGATCTCTGTTGTCCCCCACGGAAGCTTAGCTTCAGTCTCCTCTCCCCAGCAGCGGTGCCAATTATGTTAGCACTTCCTAGGTTGTTGCTTGGAGATGCCTAGTAACATATAAATCTTCAAAATTGTTCTCTAAACTATTGGAATGGATTAAGGTTTCGATCAAGTTAGATGATTGTTTCAACTCTGTTTTCATTCCAGACATGCATGAAAACCCTCAGCTTGACAAGGCTTTAGACCACTAATTCTCAATAGTTTATAGATTGAATTGATAGATGGAGAATACTGATTGTACTAGAAAATGCATACATAAACATATATGAATGGCCAACTACAGAAAGTAAATGAAGCTTGAAAATCTAATTTATCAACACAGAGATAAGATGACAACTATCTAGCATTAGACACAGAAGAAAACATGAATAACCTATTCATGTGCGAGCTTAGAGCAGAGGAGAAGATGGAAATTGAACATGTAACAAAAAAAGAAGCTTGTATTACTAGAATGAAGATGAGACACTGAGAAGAATAGAGTATCCACAGTGTCCAAAAGTTGAACCCTTGTTCCTTCTAAGTCTCAGCCATTTATAGGCATTTCACAATGCTCTCGGGCTCTCTAAGGCTTGAGATGTCTTAATCTATCCCCTTTGGCTTCTAACTGCTTGATGCCATAATTAGACAAGCATGAGCATAGGGGCTCTATTTCTAACAAACATTATGACCAAATTCTGGTAATTTCGCCGTGTTGTCAGGTGGCTCGCTCATGCTAGCAACGCTCCATGACCATTTATGTTGGTTCATCTGCATCGTGTTATTGTTTTTCCCCTTTTGACCATGCCTTCCATTAATTCAATTCAACTGTCTCACTGTCACAAACACTGACAGAGGCAACAACTTTCCTCCCGGGGTGACTGATGGGAAGTGTGGTACAGGGGCATATGGGTCATTGGATGGAATGGATTGACGATCAAGATGGTGGTCAGGTGGCAGAGGGTGGACTACGGTGATGGTGAACGAGAGCCATTGAATTGAGGGAAATGGACGGAAGAGATTGAAGGCAGGAGGCTTGAATTCATGGTGGGAGCGGAATAAGTTCAAGCCATCAGATCTTCAATGAGTAGATCGAATGACTATTGGGTAGAGGAGGTGCTCTAAAGTTAACACCCAAGAGCGTTTTTACCTAATAAGGAAATGGTTTACATCGGGCAATCATTGGGTGGTAAGTGGTTAAGGTCAGAGCCCGCCCAATGCCATTCATCGGGTGCAACATAGTAACAGAGGAGAGAGAGGAAACCACCCTTATCAGGTGGGTATCCCTCTCGCTTGTTGCCCATGCGATATGTGTGATGGCCATTAGATCTGATAGGAGTGATCTAAGGACGAAGATTGATCGAGAAGGTAACATCGGTTGGGAGAAGTGTGGACCATCTAATCAATGGGAAGATCGATGGCGGGGGGACCACAGAGGTACAGGATGTCCTCAAGAAATGTGAAAAGGGCGCATATGGGTAGAAAGATAAGGTTTTCAAGGAAAAAATTGGTTAATCACGTAGGGCCAAGGCAAAAGTGGGTTTCTTTATGATGTGAGGGTCAAGTTAGGACATGAATGGACATGAGTGGGAGTGGAAAAGTGAGGAAAGTGGGGTCATGGACAACAAAATAGACCATTTCCTTCCTTTAGCCTTCAAAATAGCAGCGCTGCAACTTAGGGATAACAGGGTGCATGGTTCATCCTTCCCCTACTGATCTGTTGTGTACAGGGTGTGTGGTTCAACCTTCCCCTAGGATACCCGTTGCGACATGTAGGCAAGATGAGTGGTTCATTCTTATCTTATTGAGACATCCTACCCGTGCAATCTAGGACTCATGGGAAGTACCTCTCATCTGGCCAATGAGCAGGGAAATGACGATAGGGGCCATAGTAGTAACGATTGATGCATCGTGATACTACCGTACAAATATTGATCTTGGATCAATGAAACTGACTTCAAGTGAGTATGAGTGGTTTGAGACACTCTTGATATTGATTTGGGATCAATGAAACTGACTTCAGGTGAGTATGAGTGGTTTGAGACACTCTCTTGACATTGTTGTGGGATCAATGAAATAGACTTCGGGTGGGTATGAGTGGTTTGAGACACTTTATTTTGATATTGATCTAGGATCAATGAAACTGACTTTGGGTCAATAAGAGTGATGTAAGTCACTCCCTTTTGGAACTGATCTAAGATCAGTAAGAGTGATATGTCACACTCTCTACATATGGGACTCACTTCAAGTCAGTAGAGAATGGTATGAGACATTCTTGAACAATTATTCTTCTTCATGGTTCAGCAAAGCAGACTCGATCACAATGAAGTAGTGCAAGGCACTGTAGGTGAAGATAGTACAGTCTCACAGATGGATCAGCTGATATTTTTCTTGGACTCATCTCATAGGGAGGTCTAGGATTGATCTAAGGATGATCTGATTCTGATAATTATTAATGGACATGTGAATTTATTTGTGTTCTGCAACAATTCACCAAGGTCAGCTAGTAACCAAACTTCCCCCACTTGTGATCCATGTTTTAGTATAAATACAAGTCCCTTGCAAGTCATTTGGACACACTTCACTCTTCATTTCCCTCCACTTGTTTTGGGTTTTAGTGGAATAGAAGTCTAAGAGGAGGAAGCCTTAGATGCATGAGGAAAGGAGACTAAACAAGGAGCCCTAGCCACAGTCTCACCACAGTCAAGAAGATATATAATACTACCCTAGCAATAGTCCTAAAGAAGGTGATCTAACCACCATTCAATCAAGGCAACAAGCTCATCTTTTACATGATAAAATCTTGTCAGGTACAAGGTCAACCTTTTACCCTTTAACATCTTGGTGGACTTAAACTTATCCTCCAATACCAATACCCGGTTCTCGTTCCTATTTTGGAACAAATTTTGAAGAGACCCCACATCTCATGTGCAATGTTCTTCTGAGATAAATGAGGTATTAGGGCATCCCTCACACTACCTAGGATGATCAGTATTTCACTCGCATCCAAATCTTCCCATATTTCCAGTTCCTTAGGGTTGGTTGGCTTCTTGATCTCTTTCTCAGCAGAATCCCAGATCTTGTTAACCTGCAAGATGAACTTGATCCTTTGCTTCCATGGACTATAGTTTTAAAACCCAACCAACATGTACTCATATCATATACCTATCTGCAACTTCAACATTGCAGTCAACCCTTCACTCATGATGTGACCAAATCCCTCTCACGTTGTACTTTGTTGCACATAACTATGATTTAATTACTTCCAAAGTAGCTCAGGGACGCTCTTATACCATGTTGAATTTTCCAAGAAGTTGGGTCTAGATTAGAGTCTTAAAATCACTCACACTAATAAACCAAGAATCTCAACCACAAACTACTTTTCACAATGGAAATATAAAGTAGTAAATCACATATGCACAATATACATAGTTTTAAACAAAATTGTACAATATTATACAATCCCAATATTTGCTATATTAAACCAAATTCTTAATAATAGAATAGTCTATGGTATACTAGATACAATGACAAAATTCGTTGCAGCTTCTAATTTGTATCTCATCTTGTTATTCCTTATCTTTTGTACTTCTCACTAGAAGTGCCTTAGTCCATCGAGGCATCTACACCTTGGTAATCCAAGAGGGATGCCTCCTATCGCTGTTGCAAGTCACGTCTCATACATTGAACACGAGCTCATCAAACTTCTCTCTAGGTAGGCCTAATTCCTGAGCTCCAATATGCTAATCTAGTAATCACTTTCATCCAACAAAGTGCTTCACATAATGCTGCAATCCTTCACCCAAACATGCACCAAAAACATCCTTTCTGCTGCTTTGGGTAGCCAACACGCTACCCTCCAATAATATCTATGACACCCATTGAAATCACTATGGAATTTGTACTAATGAAGACTTATGGTCACTCAAACAAGCCTCCAAATTGGCTCCCACAGGAAGCTAGAAAAATAATCCAAAATTGGTCCAAAAACATGGACCCAATACACTTCCAACTATTTCTCCAAGTTGGCTTTTGCTTCTTTCACCACAGTGACCTGTTAGGGAACCAAATAGTTATTTAACAACCCTCAACCAACCATCAAAACAAACTTCAAAAGTTGTGCCCTTCCCTTGTCAATACACTCTACCTCCACGTTGTTATATAGGGGTCAAACACTCCCCAAGATAGTCCACACAATCATATGTTTGTGGAGTTAGCACCTCTCAACTACCAGAAGTAGCTCCCAACTCTCCACATAGAGGTTCCAACCACTAAAATACCTTTGAAACAACCCAATTATGCCTCTCCTTATTACGGGCTACGTTGCCTAACACTTTGCACCTGAACAATCCATGAATTATCCCTTAACGATTCCTTCAAACCACATGCAATCACTTCAAAGAGTGTGGCCCAATCACATATCTTTCTGTGTTGTCTCAAACCTCCCCCATGTTGTCCTATGCTCCTTTAATGTTAGGTCCACCAAAAATTTTAGAGTCTCCCTTGGTGTATTGCACTCACAAGTGGATGCCTTTATCACCCTCATATCACCTTCTATATATACAATAAAGAAGGGCTCCAAAACATCACATTTGAGGTGACAATTCTTTTGGATTGTATTTACATCAATTTAGCCTACATGAGAAGGAAATTAATTTTTCAACATCAAATGTTAATATCTCTCAACGAAAACTCAAATTTGGACGAATTTATTGCATTGGAATTGTCTTTCCAAGGACTATCATCCTCTTCCATCACATGTTGTAAATACATCAATGTTTTGTCCCAAATCGCGATGGGTGGGAAAACCCCATATTTCGATTCCAAGCCCACAAGTTTCCATTTTGATGCTTTTCCCTCCAAATCATGAACCCTAGGGCTTGGAGTACCTCCTAAGATACATAAATCAACTTGATGGACCCATTTAATCATGGTGCATGAGCTAGACCATCTAAAAAAAAACTCTCTTAAAAAAGCTAAAGGGAGACTTAGTGAAACCTATAAGATGATTATCACTAGAAAAACATTAAATTACGTGTTAAGTGACGTAAAAAGTTTCCATCTTAGGGAAACAAAATATTGGAAGAAATGCAAATGGAACGACTTATCAAAACTACTAAGATATTTAAAAAAACTGTTAACGAAAATTTATGTGTTAATTATCACAAAAGTGAGTCTATGTAAGGAGAAATGACTCTTATGAGTTTTAAATGGGAATAGTATTGATAAATGGTGAAGGGTGTAATATTGGACGAATGGGGAGGGGATATGGAAATAGAACTAACATGTTAGCATGTGAGTCATCTTGGGAATTAAATCTCAAAGAAAACCAAAGGAAGTCCACACAAAAACCTCCAAGATGATGTCTTGGGATGGGAAAATATGACTAAAAAAAATCCACACCAATTGTCATGAAACAAATCTACCTGAAATGAACATATCTCAAAAAAAAGGAGTTTTAAAATGCACTCATGTGAGGTTCCGACAATGAGCTAGGCTTATTTTTTCCACAGTTGCAAATGTTGCTCATATTATTAATTTTCCACAAAATTTTTATTTGATTAGCCACACTAATGCTTTAAAAACCAAAGGCTTCAAATACATAAAATTGGTAGGAGCCAAGCACTTTGTTTTTGTCTCTAATTTTTCACGTGTGATGCTCAAAATTAAGCTACATCAATACAAAACATAACATCATTATAATCAATTTCATAAAATTACGAAGCCAATCAAATACAAAGTAAATCATTTATACATATTTTTTAAAATTAAAAAGTTTGATGAACAACTCCAAACTTCCTTGAACATGTGTGAAAGCAAGTACTATTGGAATATTATTAAAGCATTAAATAGCTTGTTGCTCACTTATTTCAAACTTGCGTTATTTGGTAAGAAGGAGACATGAAAACTAATTAAACTAAACTAATACTATGCTTGATGGTGTTGTGATTGATGTCAACCCATGGAGTTGAAGAGGCTTGACTCTGACCAAAAACACGATTTATTGGTGTCAAATCGTTAATGAATGCTTCTTAGTAATTTTTGGATTACATCAAGTTGGTATGGATTGTTGAAAACCCAAATCCTAGGGTCTGTGATCTTATTTGTAATTTAATTGGAGGTGACCCTCTCTAAGCTTAACCTCTTAGCTATATGTTAAAAATATTCTTAGAATTAATGAATCAAACACAATCACATAAGATAATATAAAATACTCTTACACTCACTTACATTATCATGATGCTTGATAACCTTTCAAAGACCTTTACAAATACATATTTAGAACTTTCCTCTTTTGTTGTGAGTTGCGAAAGAAGAAAAAGCTAAGTACATTATTTAGATATTTCCTTTCTTGATATAAGTTGCCTAGGACTAGATGTTTCCTTCCTCATTAGTTATGCTTTGAGGATTCATGAAAGTGCAAGGTCATGAGGGATCAAAAATTTCTTTAGACGATGACCTGAGTCAAGGTAATACATTGAGCGACACACCATTTTGAAAAGATCCATCTTTTCAACTCCTTCAATCTTGAAGAGGGTGTTTCAATGCAGAAGTGTGTGGCACAGGTCTACCTATCATAGATGGACAATATGAGCATAATAGAAGCTTCAAGATAGATGGGTAATAGGTTCTCAGGGAGAAGAACAATTAAAGAATTACAGGTTCACAAGAATCATGAGTGTCAGAGGAAGGCTTCTTGTGAGGGTGGGCAGTGGCAGGCTACAGGCCCACAAGGATCACCATTAATAAATTATTACAAGAACAATTCTCGTTTGGGGGACCATGGGTAGATGATAGGTCCACACGAAGCATGCACATTGTCATGGGGAGTTACCCTTTGTCATTAATGTCAAAGTGGGAGAGAAATCATGAGAAGAAAATTGAAATTATGAGAAGTAGATGGAAGAATGAAGTTAGGGAGGGTTGTACTAGGAGGAGTACAAGTTTTTCCATGAATGACAAAGGGGGAGATATTTGTATTGTTTTATCATCGATTTCAATCCATGGAGTTGACTACGTTTGACTATAATGAAAAAAAATAGTCATTGATGTCAAATGGTTATTGAATGCTTCTTAGTAATAGTTGGATTACATCAAGTTGGCATGGATGGTTGAAAACCCACATCCTATGGTTTGAGTTGTGTGGACTAAGTGCGTACCCTCACTTTCTCAAGGGTGTTTGAAGGGTCAAAACATTTAGTTTGACGTGGAAATCCATGTCAATGTACTCATCCTGGAAATATGTTTTTGGTGGTATGTGATATGCCCTTAGAGGCCTCCTTGTTTGTTAGATATTCACTTTCAAAATTGGTTACCCCAATTATGAGCTAAAACCACATGGGATGGTGGCATGGCATAATTTCATTGCTTGTGGGCATTCAAAAATTACGCATAAGGTCTCCTTGTCAGCATCAGCATGAGTGTACCCATATGAATAATTACTCATAACTCCCAAGACTAAAACTTATTCTGAATTAGGTTAACCTAGGGAAAAAGGTAACTAATTAGTAATTTTATTAAATAAGATAACAATGACTAAAGTAAAAATAAAGGTGTTTAACTCCCTAATTTAGTCCTACATATATCTTTCAATAACTGCTAATTATCCTAACCTAACACAATAAGATAAGACCTAATCTAACCATCGTGCCATAACATTCTTAACTCATCTATTCCATGAAATTATCTCAGAATTATTTGGGTGTATGGAGAACAATGAAGAAAGTGACACAGAAGGAAGCTAAGGAAGGTTTTGGATTTCTCAAGGGATCAATTTGGAATTTTGTGAAAGTATTATTCAAGAATTTTACTCCTCATTCAAGGCTCATCTATGTAAACCATAAAATTGTTGGACAAAAGCCTTGTTTTCCTTGGATTAATGTATTATAGGGGAAGGAAGGGACTATATCTATGACAGTTTCTCGGTTTTTTTGGGGGGATTTGGATTCACTCTTGTCGGCTAAAACTAATAAAGGATTGTAGATCTTATATATCATTCTAAATGAAATTAATGTTATATTATGTGGTGCAATGACTCTCAAGACCAAGGATGGCATAAGGTAACAAACTACACATTAAATTTGGTCTTCCAAGGCACTCTTCTGGGATATCAAATAAGTGTGAGCTCTTGATACTTTTGGACATATACACTTGATAAAGGCTTGTATTTTCCTTTGTTATCCTCACAACCTCAACGTTATTATTTTAGCGGTTCAAAATTAACAATTGTTGGTATCACAATGCGGTGGAAACTTATAAACATAAATCTCTTATATTTGAGACCAAGATGACCTTATGAATTCCTTCAGTAAGATAACACTTGGTAATGTGACAAGTTGGAAGGGATTGAATATAGTCTTAGGACCTCATTTGGGAAGAGTTAAATCATTTTCCCTCACTTGTAGAAAATGACAAAAGTGGCTTATGTAACCTGCTAGACATATAGATTAGAAAGTGACATATGGAAATATATCTTTATGAAATGTTCCATTGTTAATATATGACATTGAATTTCACTATAAGACAATGATTGGAATATCATCATGCATTAATGAGTAAATTCAATAATCAAATGCACTAAGCCAATAATTTATTTAGCACCTTGTCCAAACACCTCTCATTTCAATTCTTAACTAGATAAGAGTGACACCATAATATGCATTTGGTATATTGATATTTAACCTTGACTCTTCTAATAAAGCAATGACCTTTAATGAATAAACACTTGTTAACAATCCTAATATAACAATGTAAACAATGATAAGGTCTCACCTATTGTTTAGAATGACATTATACCTGACATAGACCTTTTAATGACTTTGGCATAGTAATATCCTTCATAATGTACAGTAAGTTGGATGAGATATTTGACTTGGCATAAGTACAATACATTTATGATATTATTTGACTTGCCAAAATGAATTACAATATGGTTTGGGATTGATATCTAGAACTAGTGATACACTAACCTTATGTATGTAGCAATAGTTTCCTCAAAGTGAAATGGAAGAGAATGACATTGACTATGATTGTGAAAGTGATATAAAATGTTATAGAGTGATGTATATTGACATTGACATGATATATTCGCTTTGACCTCACATTGAGGACAACAATTTGACACTTATCCGTTGATATGATATATTGACCTTAAAAAGAATGAAACAATGGCATATGTGTTTTGGGAATGTACTTGTGATGACCAAGATTCTTGTCTTGACAAGCATGTTGTAGCTTGGTTAATTGATGTGATGTGACAACATTTATGTAAAAATGTTACCTTGGGTATGTGACAAATTTCTTTCACATTGATAAAGTGGGTGATGATGGATCCAAGTAATTGACTATTTAAGAAACAATAATTAGACATATGTTGGTAGCCCTCCTTGGGCTAAGTTTGAAAACTTTGCATGGAGGCCATATGGATGACCTAAGGCACCTTGGTTTGTCCCATAATTTGATAGTAGTGCTAGATTCTTGCTATATGATGAGTAGTTTGGTATAGTGAAGTGAAGTGATGTGGTTGACTAGTTCATGATCATATGATGCTTATCCTTACATGAGTAGTGTGGTACAGTGACCATTGCAGATTCATTGATTTGGTACAGTGATTAGTTTAAGAAATCACCATTGACTGTGAAATGCAATGGTTCAATTGAGATGTGAAATGGCCTACATGAGTAGTGGGAGTGAGTGATTTTCAATTGTGAGAGATGGGGAGTGGTGAGTGATGTGCGTTGTTTGTTCACTTAATCGATTTGCTAGTGGTGAACTTTATGCACCAGGTTTTGGTAGGATAACACAACTCTATAGAGTGTGAAAGTTATGAAACATGTTCCTCCTTTCTATTTGAGTGGTATGTGGTGCAAGGTAGGTGATTGGGCAAGTAGCGGCCACATAATTCTTAAGGGTGGTAGGGTGGTCCCAAGGTAAAGTGGTAGGGTGGTGCTAAGGCAAGTCATGGCCTAAATAAAGTGTTGTGGATTTCTTTCAGTTGTGGATGATAATTTAGTGCATGATAAATTATAGGGCGATGAAACATTCTTCCTAAAAAAATGGTAAAGAGACTTGGGGCCCTCCTCAAGTTGTGGATTGACTTACCTGGAATTAGGAATTGGGGCGTACTTCTGGTTGCAACATGATATTAGGGTGTAGTAGGGTCCTATATGTTGTAGCTTGTAAATTAGCAAGTTGTGGCCTCCTTGAGTTGCGACTAAGAAATTGAAGTAATGGATTTTTAGTTTAAGGAGAAGAATAAGATAATTAATAAGAATCATTCAATGGTTTTCCAAGTGGAAGGAGTTTTCCACCTAAGAATATTATGTCTACTATCTTATCTTTCTACATTGTTGTATGGCGTTGTGTAATGCATTTTATATCTATTGAAGAATAATAACAATAATGCTAAAGAATAACTAATGCTACGATTTTTTTTTTAACAATGTGCTAATTTCTAATAAACACTAATTCACAAGTCCTCTTAGTATTTCCAACATCATACTCTTATTCTAATATAACAAGGAAGACTAAAACTAAGTAAAATTATATTTTCAATGGAGCTAATGAAGGTATTTTATTCATGCTTATATGTACATACCAAAAATTAGTGTCAATAATAAAATTATTAGTACTCTAATAAAATAAAGCCAATCATGTACAACTATTTCAAACAAATTCGTGAAAATAAATTTATTTATAGGAATTTTGTGTTCAAGAGTTTCCTCCAAGCATATTGGAAATCAATCATGGAAGTAAGGATGGCATTTTCTAATAGTTTGAGAAAATGCAAAGAGAGGGAGGGTAACAAGTTAAGTTCTAAAGATGTACATTTGAATAGTATAACCTATGGAAAATTTTTATTATCTAAATTGAAGAGTCAATACCTTTTACTCTATTTTTAGGATTTGTTAAGGATCTATTTATAAGAGTTTTATTTTTACAAGTAGTAGGTAAGATAGTAGAATGTGAATTGGTTATCACATTTACTTAGTGTAAACATTTCATGATCATGACTTAAAATTCGGAACTTGAACTTCATAAGAATCATACATTGTAATATATTGTTGCAAATTTACATCATTAAAATGATTAGAAGTTTGAAAATAAGAATTTATGAGGACTGTCTCTAAATTGGATTCTAATGAGAATTTGATATAACCATCCCTCAAGGGTGAAGTGTGTCAATATGCTCAATCCTCAAATCATCGTCATACACAGATTCAACATATTTCTTTGTAAAAGCTAAATTGGAACAAGAAGAATAATAAAATGGGCATAGATGAAAATCATCAAAAGCGTTGAGTGGTTCACTACTTTGATCCAAAGTGGAAGACAATTCTTCATTTAATAGATTTCTAATAGATCCCTTGTTTTCTAGAAAATATTTTTTTGATAGAGGGACTATTAAATAATTATTAAACAGACCAGAAAAATGATTTGGGTATGAGGCATAATGACTATTCAAATAGATGGGATGAAATTCCTCCATTTTATTAAAATGATCATTGTAATGAATAAATGATTCATGAGTTTTGAATGATATTTTGTCACTATTATTTTTGGCACATAAATCAGATTTAAAATTACTTGAAATAATCTCACGAATGTTCTATAATTGACTAAATTTATATTCTTAAGAATTCAAATCAGGATGGTCTAAATTATGTGGCTAAAAGCAGTTGAGAGAATCAAGAAAATCACAGGGATTAGCTATAGGAAGCATGATGTTAAAAGAATTATTGTTGTTGATATTTTCAAATTGAATAATTGGTTGTTGATTTTCTACTTTAGTATAATTTAAATAATTTAAAATAAATTTGGGTTGAACACTAATTTTATTAGTAGTAAATATACTCAAGAACATAATATTTTCTTGTTCATTGCGATTTTTTTAAGACAAGGAAGAGAGAAAATTTGTTGAAACTATCCCATTATTTTCATTTCATAAGGTAAATCTTCATCATTAAATTGTAAAGAAATAATTAGATTCGGGTAAGAAAATCATTAAAAGTCCCACTTTGAAATATACAAGGATTTTTGTTGAAATTGGCAACTGAGGTGAAACACCATGTGGGTCATCTTCTTTATGGAAGATGATATTTTTATTAGAATCCTCTAGTAAAGAGGTGGAGAATTGATCTAAAGATCATCCAATAAGTATTCATGGACATGTGAATTTATTTGTGTTATGGGACAATTAGTCAATGTCCTCCAGCAACCAAACTGCCCTCACTTGTGCTACACATTTTGGTATAAATACAAGTGCGTTACTATTCAATTGGACATACTTCTATATTGATTTCTCTCCACTTGTTTTTCGTTTTAGTGGAAGAAAAGTCTAAGATGAGGAAGCCCTAGAAGCAGGAGGAAAGGAGACTAAACAAGGAGCCCTAGCCACAGTCTCGCCACAGTCAAAAAGAGATCTAATACTATCGTAGCTGCAGTCTTAAAGAAGGTGATCTAACCTCCATTCACTAAGGGAGACTTTGTCATAGTTCATGATGCCTAGCCACAGTTCAAGTTCGAGATCTAGCATGGTGAAGGAGGCCTATACATGATGGCCTAATGATGAGTCGTGTGGTACCCTGGCCACAAGTCTTTTCACCGTACATAGAGAATATGTCTCCATCCTTAAAGATGGCTCCTCAATGCAGCACGGAGGCCTCAATACACTCTCTAGGTAAGCCCCAAATGAAGCCCTACTTGTAGTCTTCTACACCACCTATAGGTTGTAAGAAAGAGACATTGTTAACAATCCTGAGAATGTGTTTTAGGTGCACATATTGGCCGCAGGCCTAAAGACCATCCACGTTGAAGGGAGATGTCTCTTAAGATGTTTTATGAGGAGATCCTATACATTGTCACAAGAGGTTCTCATGAGTAGTTTAGAAGGGCTATACTACGTTGGCTAAAGGAACTGCTACAACAATGAGAAACCTCCATACCTTGATGAGAAGGAGCTCCAATAGCACACACATTAGCATTGTATTTAAGTGGGCCACATGTTGATGAAAGCCTTGTGTGTATCCTAGGACTATGGGATCATAGCTTATCTTATTGTTGGGCTAGGCCATAGGCCATAGCTAGTAGCTAAGGCAATGTGGCATCATGAAATAAGTAGTGTCCCTTCTTGTGTAGGAGGAGGACAACATTATAGGAGATGCAACATAATGGTTGGATACTGCATGGTTGATGCAACATGTTTAGATACACACAATGGATGCAGCCACATATATAGATGCAGTAGTTGGATGCATCACGGTGTTAGAGACAACACTGTAGTACAACATAATGATGAGTGTAGCTTGTGATGGGAGCTTGTGATGAAGAGAAGCTTAATGAGAGTGGTGCAACGTGATGATACATTAGAGTATACATTGAGCATAGTGGTGGGTATAGTCATTATTAGTGAAGCATAATGACATGCAATGTAGTGATGAAGGGTGCAACATGGTAGAGCACAATGAGGTGCAACATGATGATGAGGTATAGCATAATGATAGTTGTAGGATGGTGATGGAGTCACCTTGGAGAATGAGTTGAAACACCATGTCTTCCACACCATGTATCAACTCAGTTCAGTTAACTCATGTATCAGCTACTTAGAGATGATCTCTGCACTTAGTTACATAAGTCACAAAGTATTGACTGTTGTTGTAGATGTACTATCTCTCTCTCACTCTTCTGAACTATTGAAGAACATATAAGAAGAATTGATCAAGGGTTTTTGTTGGAAAATGTGCAACAAGAAATGTTAAATTTAGAATGTGCTAAAAATAGACCTGCTAAAAATAACATGTCTAAAAATAACATTCTAAAAATAGTAGTTTGGAGAGTGAGGTCATTGGCCACATTGGTTGAGAGGTGAAACTGTTAAAAATAGAAAGCTCTAAAATAGCATTTCTGGGTCCCTTCCTATTTATAGTAGTCGCTAGTCTATCTATAGGAAGTAAAATTAATTTTGGTCTTAACGGCAGTTTCAAATATTAATTAATTAATCTCCATGAGTTAATTAATTATGAAAAATTAAAATTGAAGTCTTTGTGATCATGCACATGAGTTTCCTCCACTCATTGAGGAAATAAGCATGAGTTCTATAATGAGAGAATCAATTGACTTACTTGTAAGTTGTCAAGTCTAGTTAGATTATTTTAAGAAGTTGTTAAAATAATAAAATATAGTTTGTTAATGTTTGCATGCATGTGACAACTATTATTTTAGATAACTAAGGTTTCACTCATGGATAATTGTTGCAGGTCAGTTTTATGGGAGACCTAGTTAAGATCAAATGTGGGAGAGTGTACTATGAGATGCTTAACTATTTCTAGTAAGTAGTTTTTGCGTGGTTGAGGAACTAGTGTTCTCAAGGAATACGTAGTTGGACCATTGGTAATAACATGTGATTTTGATATTATTTCCTAAGAAAACTACGTAAGGACCATAAGGAAAGCCTATATAAATAGGGCTTGGGTGGTTCATGAGACATATCTTCATATCTTCATAGTCCATTGAGAACTGAATAGCTTGAGAGCTAATTCTTCTTATATTTTGAAGAGGATTTCTACTTGATTAGTAATACATGGTTGGGGTTTTCTTCTGGTGCTTTCCCCTGGATATATCTTGTGTTATGTGTGATTAATTCTCTTGATGAGTTATGTATGTTTCTACTTGATGTTGCTCATGATTTCGATTATCCTTCCGCTTAATGTTTTGTAGAAGTAGAACAAGTATTATGCTTTAGGAAATTGCACATATTAGTTTGTTCTAGAGGTGAAATTTCTACATGGTATCAAAGCTACCTGATTTGTAGAAAAATTCTACATGGTATCGGAGCACAAGTTATAAAGCAAGAACAACATACTGGCACGAGAAATTCTAAGTTTATTATTCGGGATATAGATCTCAAGTCCTTATCACATCTATTTCATCGATGGTGTTCTATGGTTTGAGGCTTGAGTATGCCCTTGATGGAAGCTCAAACTATATAGCTTGGAAGGATCACATAGAGGCAGTTTTGGAAGATAATGGCCTTAAGGATTTCATTGATCAAGAAATTCCTAAGCCTACTAACAAGACTGAGCAAGTGGAATGGAGGAAGTGTGTGGCTAGAGCTAGGAGAATTCTCTTGGAGGGAGTGCAAGATCACATTGTCTCGAGCCTCCATGGGAAGGAGACTCTGCATGCAATGTGGAAAACATTGAAAGATTTATATTAGAATAGTAGTGATCAAGGGAAGGTGGTAGTGAAGGACAAACCTCGAAATATCAAGTGTGAAAGGGATGAGATGATCTTTATGTATCTGACCAAGCTCATCACATGCAGGGATGAGCTTGCAAGTGTACGGGTTGTGACATTGGATGAGGATATGGTGAGTCTAGCACTCCTTGGCCTTCCTAAGAGCTGGCATAGCTACCAGGACTCAGTGAATGGAAGGGAGAAACTGCCAGATTGGGAACGACTATGGTCGGATTTGATATAGGAGGAGATCAGATGGAGCACCAGAGACAGTTCTTCATCCATGCATGATGTAGAGAAATATGCCTTAGCAAGTAAGGTGAAGAAGGGGAAGGAGAAGGTTTCTCTTTCTGAATCCAGTTCTTCCAATGATGGGAAGAATGTTGACAAATAGAAAGTGTGATGCTTTCATTGTCATGAGGTGGGTGATTATGCTGCAAATTGCCCACGGAGGCAATCCAAGAAGGGATCCGGGAAGGATCTGAAGGTGAGGCACTTGATTCACAATTTGAGTTGGATTTCACACTCTTCACATGCATGGTTTCATCCATGGTGTGAAGTAGTTGGTTTCTTGACACTGGATCTTCTTTCCACATGACCGGCGGTAAGAGTTTGTTGAGTACTTTGGAGGAGAAAGATCCCTAGATACTCATAGCGATGGGTATTGATGAGAAGTATAGTGTCTCAGGTGTAGGCAAGGTTATTTTTCAGAGGGAGCATCGAGTTCGCCTTATCTTAACTGATGTCAAGTATGTATGAGGACTAAAGAGAAACCTGGTGTCAATTGCGATGCTCGAAGACAAAGGCTATGATGTAGTCTTCAGTAAGGGAAAGGTTCTCCTTAGACACATCATCACTAGAGAGGTGAAGCAGATTGGTTCATGGGTTAAGAACCTATATTCTCTTGAGGTTCAACATTCATTCAAAGCCTTGAGCAGCAAGGCAACTCATGGAGACTCGGTGGTTGAGAGGGAGGGTATATTACCTCTCAACATGCAGAGCCAGAAAAAGTCTCAGACAATTATGGAGGAGCCACGATTGATGCAGCAACTTTAGGAGGTTGTGGAGCAGCCGCAATAGTGGAAGGTGAGAGCAGATTGAGTAGAGACATCTACTCATGCAAAGACCTCCAGTAGGGAGAAACTTCGAGCCAGGTGGGCTGAGGGATCACATGCAACCATACCTCCAGGTAGGAGGTGGGGCGATATAGAGTGATTTTCCTAAGGAGGAGGGCCAGGATCCTTGAGGTACCCAACCTCTTGGATGAGACCTTGCTACAGGATCCCCGATGTTGAGTAGCGAGAACTAACTCATTGGGTAGATACAAATGCAAATGGCCTGGTAGAGAGAGCAACAATGCAGGGAATCCAAGGACAACGCATAGCTAGGAAGTTACATCAATGCGAGAGGCACACGTGTTTTTCACAATGCTAGGTGGAACAAAGAGGTGTGCAATGGTGCGAGATGCATGGAGGTCTTGCAGTAGCGCAGATGTCAGAGAGGGAGCACTTGTGAGTAGCAAGTACAACTTCAACATCAGAGTATGTTCCTAGCCCAACAAAGTGGTTAGTTGGGAGTGTTTTTGTTCCAAATGTTGTTGGAACAAGTGGACCGGGTAGATGTGTTGCATGCAGAACATTCTAGAGTTATAGGACCGGGTTCAAGAGGAAGGATTTCCTATTGAGAGGGAGTGTTGGAAAATGTGCAGCAAGAAATTTTAAATAGAATGTGCTAAAAATAGATCTGTTAAAAATAGCATGTCTCAAAATAGCAGTTTGGTCAGTGAGGTCAATGGCCACATTGGATGAGAGGTGAAACTGCTAAAAATAAAAAGTTCTAAAAATAACATTTCTGGGTCCCTTCCTATTTATAGCAGTCCCTACTCTATTTATAGGAACTAAAATTAATTTTGGTCTTAACAACAGTTTAAAATATTAACTAATTAATCTCCATGAGTTAATTAATTATAAAAAATTAAGCTTGAAGTCTTTGTGAGCATGCACACGAGTTTCCTCTACTCATTGAGGGAATAAGCATGTGTTCTATAATGAGAGAATCAATTGACTATGTTGTAAGTGGTCAAGTCGAGTTAGATTATTTAACAAGTTGTTAAAATAATAAAATATAGTTTGTTAATGTTTGCATGCATGTGACAACTATTATTTTAGATAACTCGGGATTCACTCATGGATAATTGTTGCATGTGAGTTTTATGAGAGACCTAGTTGAGATCAAATGTGGGACACTGTAATATGAGATGCTTAACTATTTCTATTAAGTAGTTTTTGCATGGTTGAGGAACTAGTGTTATCAAGGAATAAGTAGTTGGACCATTGGTTGTTTTTGGTATGTTGGAATTAATAGCATGTGATTTTGCTATTATATCCTAAGAAAGCTACGTAAGGACCATAGGGAAAGCCTATATAAATAGGGTTTGGGTGGTTCATGAGACATATCTTCATATCTTCATATTTCATTGAGAACTCAATAGCTTGAGAGCTAATTCTTCTTGTATTGTGAGGAGGATTTCCACTTGATTGATAACACATGGTTGGGGTTTTATGCTGGTGCTTTCCTATGGATATATCTTGTTATGTGTAATTAATTCTCTTGATGAGTTATGCATGTTTCTACTTGATGTTGCTCATGATTTCTATTATGCTTCCGCTTAATGTTTTGTAAAAGTAGAACAAGTATTATGCTTTAGGACATTTCATATATTGGTTTGTTCTACAGGTGAAACTTCTATAGTTTTCCCACATTAGGTTTGTCCCTGGTTAGTGCCACATCTTCTCACCTCTTGTCTTAGCTTGTCTTCTACATTTTATGTATATGTTCTGTCTACAATTTACTATTATGCTAATGTGATTTCTAATCTTGAAAAGATATTGACATAACTCTCAAAATTGAAATAAATTGCTCTAAGCATAGAACATACCTTAAATTAAAATGGTATCACAGATGAGGTGAAGACAAAGCCCAAGCAAGAGTGAAAGAGAAACCGGCGAAGATAGTTGGGAAAGGACAAAATGTTAAATGGATTCATCATCCCTCTTCAATTTCACTAAGGGTGAAATTGAAGCAAAGAATATTATCAAAATATTGGAGTAGAATCTTGTGATGGCCTACTTTAAGATCACTTTAATGGGAAGTTTGGGTATAAGGATGGAAGGAAAGGAAGATTCCTTACTTGCAATAAGTTTGACCATTATGTGAAGGAGTGTCTGAGCTTAGTGACACATCACTTGTTGATGATAACAATCATTCTAGGGACATATTCAATGATCGGAGGAATGACAAGTAATGGAGGTCATCAAGGATATAGCCGACTCTTGAAAGAAATCAAGGAACCCCACCTTTGAAGAATCAAATGTTGTTTCTAATAAGATAAAGAAGAATTATCTTATATTGGCCCTCTCTTCCACACTCTTTTGGAATATACCTTAATGATTGTAGTACTTCAAGGCACTTCATTAGATAGAACGGTGCTCTCTCTAATTTGGTAGAGATTGAAACACTCATGGTACTATACTTGGAGTGAATGCCACCTGTCGTAGAAAGGGTGTAGGGAACATTACCTATCAATTGAATGAGGGTAACTTGATTCATTTGAAAGAAGCTCTTTATGTACCTGATCGTAAGAAGAACCTCGTGTCCATTTCGACAATGGACATCAAAGGTTTGAAGGTGGCATTCATCGATGGAAAGGTACCTGTTTGAAAAATAAATTTTCAAAGATGATTTTACTCATGGGTTCACAGTTGGAAATTTGTATCAGGCTATAGGAAGTTCGTTGGGGACCATGTTAGTTGACACATCTCGTCTATAGCATGAGAGGTCTTCTTATTATGGAGACACACCCGATGAGATTCAGATGGTAACAAGGATGTTTGAATTCAAGAAGAGCTTGTACCTCTTGAAGGTAGACATCCACGATGTACCGAAGGAAAATATTACAAGGGGACCATTCCCCTCATGTAGTAGGTGCACAGGTTTGAAAGAGCCTAAGGGGTTTGAGATTCATGATTATAAATCTCATGTATGTAGTCTGAAGAAAGATATCTATGATTTAGAGCTAACATCTCAGGCTTGATATGCGAGGATTGATAGATGTTTGATGAGGTTGAGATTCACTAGGAGTGATGTCGATCCAAACCTTTGCTTGAAGGTTTCGGATGACAAACCTCTCATATCGGCACCTTCTAAGGATGACCTCTTTCTGTCACGTGCAGAACCTCTCATTTGAAAAAGAAAGAGTGAGTTGAATTTTGGATTTGCAACGGTGAGTTACAATCCTATGACTACCTCAATGGAACTTAACTTTAAGAAGTTATGTGGTAGGGATGCGAGACATGATTTTGGAAATGCCTCTAAGTTTCAAAAAATTCATTGTGCCAGTGATGTTCTTGGTGAACTCTCGCCTGGATATATATTTTTAAGTTAGCATGTTGAGCTCATATATGGTTGAGCCTCACTAGATTAGTGCCAAGAATATTATGAGATATCTTCAGGTCACAATATATCATGGATTGAGATATGTTGCAGGAAATGTGCAGGTGCTTGATTATTCGAATTCTAACTCCACACACAGTGTGGAGGATTATAACAACACCTCTGAGTGTTGGTTCTCTTTGGATTCTTCTATGATATCCTGGATGATCACGAAGCAGAAGACGGTGTCTTTGAGCACCACTGAGACCAAATACATAACTACAAGTATGACCTCATGTGTAGCTGCCTCATTGGTGAAGGTCATTAGTGAGTTGCGTGTATACATGATGGATACCATTGTGATCTTCTGTGTCAACGAGAGGGGGATTAAATTATTGAGGAATCTCATATTCTATGATCGATCCAACATATAGACATCATGTACCACTTTATCTCAGATATGGTACATCGATGAGAAAGAAGGCTCCATCGCATTAGGACTGATGTGCATGTCACTCACATTCTGTGGAAGCCCGTGGGAAACGTGAAATTTGTGAATTTCCAGGAATGACTAGGAGCCATGGAGAAAATCTATCCTAAGGGTCCTATATGATATATATATATATATATATATTATATATATATATATATATATATATTATATTGAGCTTTTAGAGCTCCAGGGGGCTTGGTGGTACATCGTTGAGTGATGAGAAACCATAGGGTGAGTGGTCTAGCCCTCCCCTAATGGTTTGCTATTTACACAGGATGAGTGGTTCATCCTTCTCCAGTTGATACACAATCATAGGGTGAGTGGTTTAGCCTTTCCCTAGTGATCTGTCGTGTACAGTGTGAGTGTTTCATCCTTCCCCTCAGATACCCCTTGTGACATATAGGAAATATGACTCGTTCATCCTTCTCGTGCTGAGACATCCTACCCATGGAGTCTAGCACTCATGGGAAGTACCTCTCATATGGAAATTGAGTAGGGAAATGAGGGTAGGGACCATAGTAGTAATGATGGACGCACTGTGTTACTACCATACTCCCTATGCGAGGATGATATTGATCTCGGATCAATGAAACTCACTTCACATGAGTATGAGTAGTTTGAGACACTCTCTTCATATTGATCTCACATCAATGAAACTCGCTTAGAGTTAGTATGAGTGGTTTGAGACACTCTCTTACTATCGATCTCAGATCAATGAAACTTCCTTCGTGTGAGCATGAGTGATTTGAGACACTCTCTTTTTATATTGATCTCACATCAATGAAACTAACTTTAGGTCAGTAAAAGTGATACAACTCGCTCTCTTTTGGAACTGATCTAGGATTAGTAAGAGTAGTATGTCACACTCTCTTCATATGGGACTCACTTCGGGTGAGTAGAGAATGGTATAAGACATTCTCTATCAATTTTTCTTCTTCATGGTTCAACAAAGTAGAGCAGAGCAGTAGAGAAAAGGAAAGAAAATAAATGCAAGCGAGTCATGGCAGAGATAGTACACTGTGGAAGATGGATCATGGGATAGAATTCTCCCTAGTTGAGAGGTAGTGTTAAAATTGGAACCTAGGGCTAGACACTTCTCTCATCGATAGGTTTAGCATTGATCGAAAGATCATCTCATTCCTATAAGTATTCATGGAAATATGTATTTATTTGTGTTATGGGACAATTCTTCAAGGTTTGCTAGCAACCAAACTGCCCCTACTACCCCCACCTCTGCTCCACTTTTTAGTATGATTACAAGTTCCTTGCAAGTCATTTGGACACAATTCACTCTTGATTTATTTCGACTTGTTTTTTCTTTCAGTGTAAGAGAAGTCTAATAGGAGAAAGCCCTAAAGTCATGAAGAAATGAGACTAAACAAGGAGCCCTGGCCACAGTGTGGCCATAGTCAAGAAGAGATCTAATACTACCCTAGGAGTAGTCCTAAAGAAGGTGATCTAACCACCATTCAATCAAGGAGACTTAACCGCACTTCATGATGCCTAGCCATAGTTCAAGATGGAGATCTAGCACAATAAAGGAGGCCTATATAAGTTGCCATATTGCACAGTCCTATCCTTCCCTAGTCATATTTCTTTCATGCCCTAGCCTCATGTCTTTCCACATTAGATAGAGACTCTTTCTATGTCCTTAAAGAAGGATCCTCAACGCAGCAAGGAGGCATCCATACCCTATCGATAGAAGCTTCAAATGAAGCCCTAGCTACAATCTTCTACACCACCTATGAGCTATAAGGAAGAGACATTCTTAATAGTCCTAAGAATGTGTATTAGGTGCACATCTTGGCCAATCCTAAATACAAGCCATGTTGAAGGGAGAGCTCTCTTTAGATGTTTTATGAGGAAATCCTATAAGCTGTCACAAGAGGTTCTAAAGAGAAATTTACAAGGGCTATATAGTTGGCTAAATGAACTACTACAACAACGAGAAAGCTCCATATCTTGATGAGAATAATCTCCAATATCACATAGATGAGCATTGTATTTGATGGGCCACATGTTGATAACAACCTTGTGTGTATCCTAGGACTATGGGATCATAGCTTATCTTTCTTGTGGGCTAGGCCATAGCTAGCAGCTAAGGGAATGTGGAAGCATGACATAAGTAGTGTCCCTTCTTATGGAGTAGGTGGATAACATTCTAGGAGATGTAGCGTAATGGTTGGATACTACATGGTTGATGCAACATGTTTAGATACAACTAATGGATGCAGCTACATATCTAGATGCAGCAGTTGGATAACATGGTGTTAAATTAGCTAAGCATGATGAGATTTAGCATAGTGATGATGGATGCAACTTGGTGCAACACAATGAGGTGCACCATGATAATGAGGTGCAACTTAATGATAGGTGCAGCATGGTATGGAGTTACCTTGGAGAGTCATTTGAAGGAGCATATCTTCAACTCATTTTAGCTACCTCATGAATCATCTTCTTAGAGACGATCTCTACTCTTATTTAGATAAGTCAAAGTATTGACTTCTATTGTATATGAACTATGTCTCTCTTCTCAACCATTGAATAACATATAAAAATAATTGACCAAGGGTTTCCCCACTTTGTGGTTTGTCCATGGCTACCAGCACATCTTGTTTCATCTAGTCTTTTGAGATTTATGTTTATGTTATGTGTCAAATTTACTATTATGCTTCTGTGATTGCTAATGTGGAAAAGATATTGAGCTAACTGTGAAAATTGAAATAAATTGCTCTAAACATAGAACATACCTTAAATTAACAATTTTCAAGTTCCACACATACCTTATTGTAATCTTACTCTTGGAATCCCTGCAAGAACATTCTTATAAATTAGTCCCTACAAATGTAATTGTTAATGATACACAATAGTCATCTTTTGCTTGGTCATCCATAAAGTTATGATTACAATTTAAAATAAATTGAACAATATGATCAAAAGAAGAAATTTGTCTCTTACCATTACACTTTGTTTTGAGAAGTGTTTTGCTACCTTAATTGGAGTTGTGGTAGTTTCTTGTTATGAAAGCAACTCAAGATAGTATGTTTGGAAGGAGCCACTATAAATAGATAAAATTTGAAAAAACAAAACTCTAAAACGAATACTAGTGAGTGGCCCTCCTAGCTCCAAAAGAGTTGAGGGCCAAAAATGACCTCATCAACATTTGGTTAGGCTCTTTTCCCTTTGGGCTAGTGGTTGTGACTACTCCAATTGGGTCTAATTTCTCTCTCCCTCTAAGTGCTAACTTGTGATCTTTCTAATTTACAATCAACAAGAAGAGGCAATTGAACTAGTCTACTTGTAAGAAAGAAAACTTTCATTTGACACAAGGGCTAGCCACCAATGAACTTGCTCATGAAAAATGAGACTTCTAAAAATGTAGTAAATTAAAATAAATGTGAATCTAGTCTAAAATGCAAGAAACACAAACTAAATCCTAAGTCTATCTAGATTAGGAAAATATAAAGGCCTCATCCTAATCAACAGAAAAAAATAAAATGATGATAAAGGCATTTTGGACTAGTTTTGAATTTGGAATAAAAATGAATTGAGAGATCAAGGAAATACCTAGAACTTATGGAGAAAAATATGTATACTTAGCTATTTGATAATAGTTACATGTACACATATCTAAATTCAAGTAAAATTAATTCAAATTCAGCAAACAATTGCATTAACTGATACAAATGTGGTTAAAACAAAGACAAACTTGTCGTCAATTTGCTAAATAGTTAACAATAATGACATGTATATCTATTTGAATTCATTGTTCAACTTAATATCAATTATATCCGTAAAGAAAATATAGTTTTAGTATATTTAAATAAGAACATAATTAAATTGAATTTACAATAGTGCATAGCTGTATTTTTCAAATATGCTAAAGCATGAGTGGTTAAAATTATGAGTTTGAACTCTTCTAGAAATATTTGCACGACTACTCTTGTGAAACTCTCATTCTAGGATTGAACTTATGCATGTCTCTACCACAGCTTGTAGAATCCTTAGATGAAAATGCATTGTCCAAATTGGTAGCTAACCTATTCATCCTATACTCATGATTTATTAGAAAGCCATGCAAGTCATGAACACAAGATTGACTCAAATCTTTTGTTTCTTCTAAACCCATAACAAGAAGATCAATTTTTCAAGAAAGACTTTTAGATTCTTTTTCATTGACCTTCTTATTTTCTACAAACTCCCCATGTTATTTAATTTTATTGATGAGCTAAAAAGTGTTCCACTTAATCACACTCTTTCATTTCTCTGTGTTTTCAGTATCCCTTTATAGAAATGTTAGAAATTGCAATTTTGCAGTTTTTACCTCTTGTCATGTACCTCTTATCCTTGTTTTGTTGGGGAGTATACTATCATGTGTTTCTTCATGAATCCTTTTTCCTATGTTCATTCAAAATGAATTTCTAAGCTTTTGTGAGTGCATTGTATGATGGCACATTTAGGGATTTTGTGTAATCATTCCTTACAATTACCCATAGGTAGTGTGACCTAAACAAGGCTTTCATGGTCAATGACAAGTATTCTTAATTCCTGCCACTAAATAAAAGGATTCTACAGAATTTGAAGAAGAGTATTGTAAGAAGAAGCAACTTATGGAGATAGAGTATTGAATGAGAAGAAAACAAAAAGCCCAACTTTGATACCATATCAAATACTTAAGTCACCAATATAATAGAGTAAAAGAGAGGAAATATGAATTTGTTTTAGCAGATGAAGCTATTGCATATGGAACACATTTTATTGATTGATCCAGTTTGAAACAAATTATATTGAACCTATATCCATACTACATTAATGTCCAACTTATTAATGATATTGTCCATTTTAAGCCAAAAAAAAAAAACAAAATGTATCTAAAATCCTAAAATAATAATTTTGTTAAAAGTTTATATTCTTAAAAACACTTTCCCAAATAATTTCTATTTATTGAGAAAAATATTATGAATAATAATAATAATAATAATAATTTAAAAAAATTATAAATAATAAAAAATTTAAGAGAAAACATGCATCTATCAATATATTGACTTTGACCTCACATTTAGGACAAAAAGTTGACACTTAGCCATTGATATGATATACTGAACTTGAAAAGAGTTAAACAATGGCATATGTATTTTGGGAATGTACTTGTGATGACCAAGATTCTTGTCTTGACAGGCATGTTGTAGCTTGGCTAATTGACTTGATGTGACAACATATATGTAAAAATGTTACATTGGGTATGTGACAAACTTCACACTGATTGAAGTGGGTCATGATGGATTTAAGTAATTGACTATCTAAGAAACAATAATTAGACATATGTTGGTAGCCCTCCTTGGGCTATGTTTGAGAACATTGAAGAGAGGTCATAGGATGACTTAAGGCACCTTGGTTTGTGCCATCATTTGATAGCACTGCTAGATGCTTGCAATATGATGAGTTGTTTGGTATAATGAAGCCAAGTGATGTGGTTGACTACTTCATGATCATATGATGCTTATCCTTACATGAGTAGTGTGGTATAGTGATCACTACAGATTATTTCATTTTGTAAGGTGATTAGTTTGTGAAATGACCATCCATTGTGAAATGCAGTGGTTCAATTGAGATGTACAATTGCCTACATGAGTAGTGACAAAGAGTGATTTGTAGTTCTAAGTGATGGGGAGTGGTGAGTGATGTGCATTGCTTGTTCACTAGATTAATTTTCTAGTGGTGAGCTTTGTGCAGGATGTTTTGGGAGGATATAACAACTCTATAGAGTGTGAAAATTACTAAACATGGTCCTACTTTCTATTTGAGTGGCACGTGGTGCAAGGTAGGTGATTGGGCAAGTAGTGGCCCCATAATTCTTAAGGGTGGTAGGGTGGTGTTAAGGCAGGGTTGTAGGGTAGTGCTAAGGAAAGTGGTGGCCTACATAAGGTGGTGTTGAATGCTTTCAGTTGTGGATGATAAATTAGTGGTGGCCTACATAACCTCTTCTGTCTTCTTGCTCATCTAGGATATTGTAGCAGAACCTAAAGAGAACCAACACTCAGAGCTATTCTTGCCATCCTCCACATTGCCTGGTGAGTGAGCATTAGAATAATCATGTAGCCAGCTTCACATTTGGGGCACTGTATCTCAATAGATGACATATTGTGACCAGAAGATATCTTAGAATATTCTTGGCACCAAAAGTGTGAGGCTCAACCATATATGAGCTCAACATGCTAACTTCAAAATAGATATCCTTACTAGAGTTCACCAAGAACATCAATGCCACAACTAGTTTATGAAACTCAAAGGAATTTAAAAAATAAGTCTCACATCCCTACCACATAAATTTTGAAATTTAAGCTCCATGTAGATAGTCACTAGCTTGCAGTTCACCATTCCAAATCCGAAATTCAACTCCTTCAGAAGGTGCCAATATGAGAGGTCTATCATCCAAAACCTTCAATAAAAGGTGTGGATCGGGCTTCACTCCTAGTGAATCTCAGCCTCATCATATCAATCCCAAGATGTTAGCTGTAAATTATAGATAGCTTTGTTCAACCTACATATATGAGATTCCTAATCATCAATCTCAAAGGTCTTGGGTTATTTCAAACCTGTGGACCTACTACATGAAATTGTTGGTAGAGATAGTACAATGTGGATGATGGATGAAGGAATGGAGTTCTCCCCTAGTTAAGAGCGAGTCTTAAAATTGGCAACTACCCCCAACAAGTCTTCTCATCTAGAGGTGTAGGATTGATCTAAAGATCATCCTATTCCTAAAAGTATTCATGGAGATATGAATTATTTGTGTTATAGACAATTCCTCAAGGTGGGCTAGCAACCAAACTACCCCCACTTGTGCTCTACTTTTTAGTATAGATACAAGTGCCTTGCAAGTCATTTGGACACACTTCACTCTTGATTTCTCTCCACTTATTTTTGGTTTTAGTGGAAGAGAATTCTAAGAGGAGGAAGCCCTAGACTCACCAGGAAAGGAGACTAAACAAGGAGCCCTAGCCACAGTCTAGCAGCGTTCAAGAAGAGATTAAAGAGATCAAATACTTCCCTAGCATGAGTCCTAAGGAAGGTGATCTAACCTCCATTCAATCAAGGAGCCTTAGGGGCGGTTCATGATGCGTAGCTATAGTTCAAGCTGAAGATCTAGCAAGGTGAATGAGGCATATACAAGCTTCCCTAATGCCCAGTCCTATCCTTCCCTAGCCCCAGTTCCTTCATGCCCTAGCCTTAGGGGGTTTCAAATTAGATAGAGACTCTCTCTCTCCCCTTAAAGAAGGCTCCTCAACCCATTCTTTAGGCCTCCATACCCTATCGAGGGAAGCCTCAAATGAAGCCCTAGTTGTAGTATTCTACAAAAACTATGAGCTATAAGAAAGAGACATTGTTACGAGTCCTAAGAATGCTTTTTAGGTGCACAACTTGGTTGCAGTAGGACTAGCCAGGTTGAAGGGAGAGGAAGCTTCATGTTTTATGAGGAGATCCTATAGGCTCTCACAAAAGGTTCTCATCAACAGTTTAGAAGGGTTATACAATTGGCTAAAGGAATTGCTACAACAATGAGAACCTCCATACCTTGATGAGAAGAAGCTCCAATAGCACACATGGGCCACATGTTGATCACAACCTTGTGTGTATGCTAGGACTGTCAAATCATAGCTTATCTTGTTGCTAGGCTAGGCCATAGGCCATAGCCAACAACTAAGGCAGTGTGACAGCATGACATAAGTAGTGTCCATTCTTATGCAGGAGGTGGACAACATTCTAGAATATGCAGCATTTATGTAACATGTTTAGATACAACTAATGGATGCAACTACATATCTAGATGCGACATGGTGTTAGAGAGAGTAGTGAAGTGCAACATAATGTTGAGTGCAGAATAATGATAAGTTCAACCTGGGTGATGGGAGTTTTAGCCAAGCATGATGATGAGATGCAGCATTGTGATGATGGGTACAACATGGTGCAGTAAGAGGTGATATAATGATAGTGGCAGCATGTTGAAGGAGGATATCTTCAAATGAGTTTAGCTAACTCATGCATCATCTCATCTCTAATTCAAAGTATTTACTTATGTTGTATATGTGATATCTCATCTCTAATTCAAAGTATTTACTTCTGTTGTATATGTGCTATCTCTCTCTCCTGAACTATTTAAGAACATATAAGAAGAATTGATGGACAGTTTCCCCACATTGGGGTTTGTCCATGGCTAGAGCCACATCTTGTTTCATCTTGTCTTGGCTATTTATGTTTATGTTCTATCTCCAATTTACTATTATTCTGATGTGATTGCTAATTTGGAAAATATATTGACTTAACTGTAGAAATTGAAAGAAATTTCTTTAATCATAGAACATACCTTAAATTAACAATTTTCAAGTTCCATGCATACCTTATTGTAATCATACTCTTGGAATCCCTACAAGAACATTCTTATAAAATAGTCCCAATTACATATAGATGTAATTGTTAATGATACACACTAGTCATCTTTGGCTTGGTCTATTATAGTCTCATCCA
Organism: Pinus taeda; assembly: GCA_000404065.3. NCBI lineage: Eukaryota > Viridiplantae > Streptophyta > Pinopsida > Pinales > Pinaceae > Pinus > Pinus taeda. The sequence goes on from APFE031500495.1 coordinate 56,834, forward strand.
TAAAGTTATCATTACAATTTAAAATAAATTGAACAATATGATCAGAAGAACAAATTTTTTTGCAACCATTGAACATTGTTTTGAGAAGTGTTTTACTACCTTCATTGGAGGTGTGGTAGTTGCTTGTTATGAAAGCAAATCCAGATAGTAAGTTTTGAAGGAGACATTATAAATAGATAAAATTTGAAAAAGCAAAACACTAAAAGGAATACTGGCTAGTGTTCCACTTAATCACACTCTTTCATTGTTGTGTTTTCAGTATCCCTTTATAGAAATTGCAATTTTTCTATTTTTACCTCTTGTCCTGTACCTCCTTTCCTTGTTTTGTTGGGTAGTATAGTATCATATGTCTAGTCATGAATCTCTTTTCATATGCTCATTCAAAATGCATTTCTAACCTTGTGTGATAGTGCATTGTATGATGCCATATTTAGGGGTTTTGTGTAACCATTCCTTACAATCACCCATAGATTGTGTGACCTAAACAAGGCTTTCATGGTCAGTGACAAGCATTCTTAATTCTTGCCACTAAATAAAGGATTCTATAGACTTTAAAGAAGAATATTGTAAGAAGAAGCATCTGATGGAGATAGAGTATTGAGTGAGAAGAAAACATAAAACCCAACTCTCATACCATATCAAATATTTAAGTCACCAATATAATAGAGTAAAAGAAAAAATCTGAATTTGTTTTATCAGATCAAGCTATTGCATATGGAACTCCTTTTATTGATTGATAGAGTTTGAAACAAATTATAATGAACCTATATGGATACTACATTATTGTCCAACTTATTAATGATATTGTCCATTTCAAACAAAAAAAAACCAAAATGTATCAAAATCCTAAAATAATAATTTTGATAAAATTTTATATTCTTAAAAAGACTTTTACAAATAATTTCTATTCATTGAGAAAATATATAATAAAATAGATAACAAAATGCAGTTATGAATCAGAATAATAATAATAATAATTAAAAAAAATATATATTATAAATAAGAAAAGATTTGAGAAAAAAACATACGTCTTTCAATTTCTGAAAAGCTATATAATTATTAACCTGACCGGAAGACAATGTTGGAGAAGAGCGGAACACAGGTAGAGGTGATCCGACCGGATCACTTCCCTTCCATAGCTACGATATGTTCGTTCCCAGGCATAGCCATGGGAGGAACATTAAGAATTCTGCACTTTTCTATTTACGTCACACCTAATAGGTGGTTTGAAAATAATCATAACAATTCCACCTAAAATCATTACGAAAAAAAACAGATCAAGGACCTTAGATCGAGGAATCAAACTAAGTGCCAGGTTCCGTCTTTCCAGTCTTGAGCGCGACGTAAGGCTGAAAGGCTATATGCGCAGAGAGTTTTGGTACCGGGAAAGTAAACTAACCAAAACTCCTCCCCACAGAAGAGCCTCCTCACGATGAATCCACGCCACCAGCAATCTTTGTCGTACGCTTCTACGAATAATCCTTCCTCTAAGGGAACAGCCAACTGGCTTTGAGGCGGAAGAGGTCGCATTTTATCCGCCTGCACCTACTCTACCAGTGGTTCGCCGTTATCGTTTACAAATTTATCCAACTGTATACGGCAAGGGTCGCCGCGCCTGCCAGGAGTTGTGACAGTTCCCTCAAACCAAGCTCCCTCGAATCCCTTCTCATCGCTTCGGAACTCGACTCTCATTCCTTCCACCCATTCCATTTTTTCCCGTTCCGCTTTACCGAACAACCCGAAACCCTTCAAATCTCTGCAAACCGCCGAAAACCCTAATAGCTTCAAATCTCTGCAACGCAACACAAGAAAGAAAAATGATGCGCTCTGCACTTTGTGTTACGTTTTAACCATTCTTACCCCGTTTACTTTTTTAACTTAGATTTTTAAATTACCCAAATTTTTATATACAGATAATTTTTAAAATAATAAATAATAATAATTTATTATTAATATTTGTTAGAACATGGCTAAAACTTTCCATGAAACGAGACGTTACAAAAACAACAATCAATCAAATTAGACCTCTGACTAAATCAAGAATTAATAAAATATATTAAAATAAACCATTATATATGGCAAAACAATATGGTTTACGAAAAACATTCAAACTAAATTCCTCCACTAAATTAGGAAATTAATAAATTATATTAAAAAAGCTATTTAAATATTTATTTTCTATTTAAAATAATTTTGTTAATCATTTTAGATAAAATGCTATAATTTATTAGAGATTTGAATAATAAAATTTATAAATATTTAAAAAGAATTATTTATTAAATTTAGTGAAATTTTGAGTTATTATGGATTATTAATATTTGAAACTTGAGTTTTATTATTAATAAGTTTAATTCCATTTTAACTTTATATCTACCAAGGGCTTGATATATTTACATCTCAAATTTAATCTCACTTAGCTATATCTAAAATTAATATGGTAATATGGATCTTGGTTCTTTTAGTAATTGATTCTAATTCTAATTATAAATAAGTTATTAATTTTATTTTTTTCACTTTATTTTAAAATTTATGTTAATTAGATCCTCAAATGTTTTAATAATAATAATAATAAAAATAATAATCATTATTATTATTATTTATCTCAACTACTAGGAAACACTCTAGTTTACACAATGTGTTTATTTTCATATGCATTGTTTATTTTGAATACATTTTCTAGAAATTTATTTAATAATAAACATCCATATCAATAGGCATCAATACCCATGGGCATCAATTCATAATAAACATCAAAATACCTCATAATATAGTGACATTACTAAAACTCAATAAAATATAATTTATTTTAAATTATTTCATGTAAATTTTAATCATATATACACATTTAACTAAACATAGAACAAGATTCTATTTACTTCCACTTTAACCTTTAGATTCCTAATTTGTATATAGGGCTTATTACACTACAATGGCTTATCAATACCACATACCAAAAAGCCATGGCTCACTCCACATAAAACTTGTACATATCATAATATTCTTTCATCCAACATTATATCTATAGGGAGAGAAACCATGGTTTCTCACAACCTCTACCCCAAAATCCTCACATATTTACTACTTTAGCTCACTTTTATTTTAATAATTAATTATTTTTTTAGTTATTAATATTTTAAATTTTATTTTATTTTTATTATTATGTAATGTGACCAAGTCAAAAGACCCGTATGCGGGTGTCCGAACAACATTGAATGGGTGTTAATAGCTAGCCACGCGGAGAGGACACCGGGCAGCTGATAAGGTCGGAGGTAATAGGTTATATTCCGTCAACCATGAAAGGCATTCATTGTCATTTAATTCATCATCCGCCCCAAGGCACGAGCTGTGGTGATAACGGGATGGAGCAGTGTGCCGCAGGAACATTCTCCCTCGTTTAGAGCCGGTTGCAGGTTGAGAGTGTAAGGTCTGGTTCTAGGAGGAAGGAGGAAGGCGGCTATGGTAAGCACAAGCCTTTCTCTGTAGCTGCGCATAAACCTGTGTATGTCTCTGTTGTTTTGAACCCTTCGAATGTAGCAACGGAAATTGGAAGAGAGATCCGCTCAGGGAGGAGCGGCTCTGTGGAATTAACAAGTACCTGGTTGAGGAGCGGCTCTGCGGAATTCTCAATATTGTGGCTGTTTGGGACTCCCTCCAAGTGATAACCAGTCCCCAGATTGCTTCAGAGCCTCCACTGTCCTTTAGCTTTCTCGCAGCTGTCAAGAGAATTCACATGGCGCCTCGTTTACGGGCCACTCCTCGGCGTGGCCATCACCATGGGTAGCGAGGCAGTTTTGTAGGGAGAGGCTGTCATAGCGCTCGTCGAATTTCACCTCTCGCCTGTGCTTCGTCGCCTTCGAACAGATCCGAAGACTCGGAACAATCCATCTACAATACAGTCCAATCTGCCAGGTTTCATTATCGTCGTCGAACAAACAAACCTTTCATTTCGAATCTCGTAACGGTCATCTTCTCGGAAAAAGATGAGGAAGAGGAAAGTATGAAGGATCCCTCTGTGGAACAGTCGCCTTCTCATTCGAATAGCTCCTCGCCGAGCAGGTGGATTGAGGACAGCTCCTATGCCCCTTCCTCGCAAAGAAAAATTGAGGAGGAGAGCACTTTCGCTCACACAGAGGAGCAGGCCGAGGTGCTTCAGGAAATTGGTAGCATGAAGGAAAAGAATAGTTTGGACCTGGCTCAAGAACAAGCAAAGAATTCTCACGAGAGGGTAGACACAAGGCAAACCTCTCCCCAGAAACAAAGCATGCACAAAGAGTCGGATATCCCCTTTAACACCCTGCTGTATCCCAAGCTGCCGCCGAGCATGAAGCTGGAAGACATCCCGCCCGGCATGGAGATTACCTCGGAGCCACTGGATGAGGACATCGGGCAAGGATCCACAAACATCAAGTAGTATGCTCTCTTTCGTAAGTTTAGTCTTCCTGCTCTATTTTGGTTGCTTGTCATCTTGCATGATTTTGTTGTCTCGGCTCTACCAGTTCGGTCTTCTTGGCTTGACGTTTGGCGTTTGGAGTACACTCCAACAAACAATGGCACCTCTTCAAACTTTCCTATTTCTCTATGCTTTTGTTTAGTATCGAGGAAAATCTTCTGACATGTAATGTTTTGCTTATGTTCACTCCACTTGATGCAACAATTTGTATAAGGTTCCTCATCATCACTAGAACAGTCAATTTTGTAATAATTTTGAAAGAGAGGTGCACAGTCATCAGTGGCACTCCCATTAGCGGAACAGGCAATTTTTTTATATTTTTGAAAGAGAGTTGCACAGTCATCAGCGGCACTCTGAGAGGTTCAAACATCTTGTACATATTTTTACATCTTTTTTAATATAAATTAGCTTAGTCTTTGCCCAGAAAAAAAATGTGACCAAGTCGAAATGTTTAAATAATAATATAATAAAATAACTTATTAATTATATATATATATATATTACTACATAAGAATACCATTGGCAAAACCATGGGTTGTCAAAATTTTGAAACCAAAAACCACCAATGGTAAATGATTATTTTACCAAAAGATCATTTCAATTATTAGTTTCCTTATTTTATTTTTATTTATTTATTTATTTTGTTTGTATGTAATTTAACCTAGTCAAAAAGTTTACACTACATGATATTAATCTCTTCCATACTATGTTTGAGGGCAACTATTGGTGTAACAATTTAATTGAAAGAATGAGAAGTGCATAACTACTTTGCTTATAAATCTATTTATGTCAATTATTATGAATATTGTAGAATATTGCATGGAGGTTAAATCCCTACCATCGAGCTAATAATTATTGATATCTAAATTAATACTTATTTTAATTTATTAATATGATTATTATTAAGTAGTAGATATCCATACAAATCAATCCATGGCATGTATGGAAACATTTGTTTAGCTCTAATTATAAAAATCATTGGAATTAATTAAATTATAAATTTATTTAATGATAAAAGCAATTAATATACAAAGCAAACATATGTAGTCATGAGTTTTAGACCAATTGGTGTGGGGTTTAGTTCCCATCACGTCACATATTCAAATCTAATGGGGAGTGGTTCAATAGGAACCACCTTCGGAGAATTAAAGTATGCCAAAAGGGATTCACGCTTCATTGAGCTTCCAAAAATCCTCGCGATAGGATCATACTCATTCTTACATTGAACATTGTAGTTGGGAGGCCTATTGGAGAAGCCATAAAATGATGACTATCATTGTTCGGAGTCCCATGCTTTAAAATATATTCTTCCTCAAGAGATCTTCTCACATACTCTTAGAGATAGAATAGTTGGTTAGTGCATGAAAAGAGATTTCCAATGGTATGTGGAAGTCCATAAATGGATCTTAGGATCAAAATTTATTGATAGTCGAACTAAGGATCTTGAAGTCCTTAAAGATGAGGCATAATTTGAGAACGAGGGAAGCATGCTGAATTTTATAACCATGGAAGGAGGCCAAATTTTCGATCCCGAATTACGGAACTTTGAAACCTCAGAAAGTGAGACACTCGCCATGTTGGAAGTTCAGAATATTGGAGACGACCAAATATGAGAACCTTGAATTTTAGAAGGAGGCTTTAGAGGTGAGAAGGTCTAAATATTAGAGCCTCTAAGGTTTGGAACTTTGGAACCTTCAAACCTCGGAACTAAGGAAGTTTAGAACTTCAAAACATCGATAGTTTAGAACCTTGTAATTTTTTATTAATTGGATTCTTTAAAAGTGTCGAGGGTTGCGGGGAGTAGGAATTTCAAAGGAAATTGATTGGAAAACCAAGGACTGAGGGACCCTTTCTCTCTCCTCGTACATGACACATGGCAGCAATTTATTGTCCCTTACGAGATCATAGTGGCAGATGACATCAACATGACATGGTTGTAGTGAGGACACGTGTTAGTGAGATTCGTCATTATTGAGTTGCCTAATGGGGCAAACCTTGGTGACACGTTTCACCACTATGGAGATGTCATGTGGGGTTGATGATAAGAGAATGATGTCATCGTGGGAACATATCAAAGGCTAGAGGTTTTGTAACTTTGTTGTAATTACATTTGGATAAACTCTCAATATAAGGAGCTCCGATGTGGTTGGCCCTAGGCCATGTATCCGAAAGAACTAAGGGTGTAGAGAAATTCTTAGCACCTTAGTGTTATGGAGAAGTTCTGTGTGTATTTCGAAGGTCGGAAATTCGTAACTCTCCCGTAATTGCATTTTGTGGAAAGTCCCAATACGAGGGAGCTCTAATGTTAATTGGCGTTTGGTCATGGAGCCTCAAGAACGAAGGGTGTAGTGGAGATCTTAGCAATGAAGTGATATGGAGATGCCACATGAGCCTATCGAAGGTCGGGATTTTGTTACTTTGTCGTAACTGGATATTGAGAAAATTCTCGATATCGAGGAGCTCTCATGTTGATTGGTGTTTGGTTGTGGATCCTAAAGAACCATGGGCATAAGAAAGAAAACAAGGAGATAGGCCCCGAGATGATCATAGAGGGCTTAGTACCTAAGTGATATGCTGCAAGTCATAGAAGCTGGTCCTATGGTATAAAACAATAAGGGGCGAAGAAAAAGGTGCTAAATGCCAATCATAATCTTGTGATTTTGTAGAATTACCTTAATAAATTTAAGATATCGCGAGCTACAAAATTTCAATACAGAGGTGTATGAAGTCGACGATCATAACACTTGCTTCTATGGTGTAAAATAATAAGGGGTGAAGCAAAATAGGCTAAAGGCCAATCAAAATATCGTGACTTACTATCATCGCCTTAATAATGTTACAATATGTGGAGCTCCCAAACTGCAATAGAGAGGAATATGAAGGATGAATGAGATGAAAACTAAGTAAATGTGCATGGTAAGGTTGATGTCACATGAGTAATGGAAATTGCATTAAATCCTGGTTAGATGAACAGATAGGACCACACTTGCATAGGATGAAATAATGGAATCTCTCATGAACTAAGACAAGCTAGCCCTAGTCTTGCATGCATGCCCCAAGGGATTAAAAGAAGAAAAAAGCCTCTGAACTATATATTTTACTACATGAAGGACAGCCATGCCCGAGGTACGTGTTTCTCTTTGAATGACAATTCATAAGTATGTCCTCAGCGATAAAGAGCCATACCGTTGGTACAAGCTGAGAAGAAGAAAATTCTGAGAAGGCCATGCTCCATGATTAATATGATCGCAGTAGCAATCTATTAGACATAACAAGAAGAAGGAGTTCCAAGTGCAGCAGAAGAGTTGGGCAGTGTGAATGGAAGAATGATGGCTAACAGAGACAACATTGGTCACTTCTTCACCCCTGTGAGCATCACCCGATGCAATGAGTGCTAAGTGAACTATTCAAAAAATCATGAGAAATTAGTCAGTTACGACTACCTCTCATAGAAATGGTCATACGTGAATGACCTACTTAACGCAGCTGAATCCCAAAATGATATCTAATATAATGCACTGCGTAAACCCCCATACTTAAATTCAAAAAGAGTCAAGGGATCTCTACTTGAATGGTTCATGAGGCACAATACTTGCTAAGGTTTTGCAAATGGGGTAGCAAGCTAAGTGGGCTTGATTGTGGGGAAAAACTCCACAGTTAAGCGCGCTTGAGCCAGAGGAGTTCTGGGATGGGTGACCTCCTGGGAAGTCCTGGTTACCGGGTGCAAGCCCCGGAAGTGATGATTGATGCTATGTGATTCGTTCTCCACATTTCACTAGTTTCAATCCCACTTCTTCACCCCTGTGAGCATCACCCGATGCAATGAGTGCTAAGTGAACTATTCAAAAATCATGAGAAATTAGTCAGTTACGACTACCTCTCATGGAAATGGTCATACGTGAATGACCTACTTAACGCAGTTGAATCCCAAAATGATATCTAATATAATGCACTGCGTAAACCCCCATACTTAAATTCAAAAAGAGTCAAGGGATCTCTACTTGAATGGTTCATGAGGCACAATACTTGCTATGGTTTTGCAAATGGGGTAGCAAGCTAAGTGGGCTTGATTGTGGGGAAAAAATCCATAGTTAAGCACGCTTGAGCCAGAGGAGATCTGGGATGGGTGACCTCCTGGGAAGTCCTGGTTTACCGGGTGCAAGCCCCGGAAGTGATGATTGATGCTATGTGATTCGTTCTCCACATTTCACTAGTTTCAGTCCCACTTCTTCACCCATGTGAGCATCACCCAATGCAATGAGTGCTAAGTGAACTATTCAAAAAATCATGAGAAATTAGTTAGTTACGAGTACCTCTCATGGAAATGGTCATACGTGAACGACTTACTTAACATAGTTGAATCCCAAAATGATATCTAATATAATGCACTGCGTAAACCCCCATACCTAACATCTGTGTAACTATTTCTTTGAAAATTTAGAAACATACACCAGTCCAATCAGAGAGAGTGACCCATTTTGTAATGCAGATTAGAGACACAATCCATACATAAATTCTTTTAAAGATGAAGCATATTCCTCTCAGCCTCTACCCCCATATCAAACATATCTCTCTCAATGTTCATCTGCCTACCCATTAGAGTTCTCATATCTTTCTCTAAAATATCATCCAACATCCCAAATGTCAATATCCTCTATCTTTTAATTTCCTCAAACACATATTTGATTAACTTGTCACTTGTGAGCCATGTTGGACCTTCGATCCATGTCCTATAATCTCCTTTGTACCTACTACTACAATGTGCACATATGATGCGGGAGCACCCAACAACAAAGCAAGCAAGCGTGGACCAGAGGATCAGAACAAAAGAAAAGCATGATTTAAAGCAGAAAAATAGATTTAAAAAGGATAAAGCAGATTTAAAGCATGCATGCATGAAGCTTTTGTGGAGAAAATCAGGAGAGGATAGGATTGATCCTTCCTAAAATTCTTATATATATGTAATGTGATAGGATGTGAGAGATATCTGTTCTGTGAGAAATTTTGTGAGGGTCAAGATGTAGCCGAGCATGAGTTCGTTTTAAGGCTGAAATGCCTTAGTATGTAATCGTTCTATATAATATATATAATCATGTTCTAGTGTATGTTGTGTATGCTTATGTGGATTTTTATAACTACTGTGCGTTCTGAATTCCAATTGAAAAATTGGTAGAACTGTGTGGAAATGATGAATAGACGTAGATATTTCTCATATTCGCTTGCATGTGATGGAGATCTCTTATCTTATTCATTGGTAGATCAATCATATAAAAGCAACCAACAGTAATCTACCTGGTCTTGTTGTATTATATAGTAGTGTGTTAGGGTTTGAACGACCGATATTCTCTTTTTATCAGATTAGCTGGAAGCTTTTCTGTAGAATGGTACGTGGAAAACTTCACAGAATGCTATGGGTTATGTTTTCCAGCACAATATGAGAACACAGTGTCACACTGGTAGAATTTCTACCTGATCATGAAAAAATCATTGCCAAATATATGCTTACTGATTCATGAACATTACAAATCATTGCGAAATATAAGTTCTCATGATTAGCTGTCCTTAATATAATAGGATAAACAACTAGGAGGTTTTAAACTGGGAAAAAAGAATGGAATTGCATTTTATAGGGTAGTATTGGATGATCCTTGTAATTGCGGGTTTCTCATCTCATCAGGTGGTATCAAAGCAGTAAAAGATTTTGTAGAACGAGGAACGAAGTACAGTTGTGTTAAAGATGGAGAGTTTATGGTCTTGCTATTGTGCAAATGGCAACGGCTGAAGGTGAGAAGATTTGCAGCAACCTATAGGATGCCAAAAGACCGAGTGCAGAGGGCTTGGTGAGGTATCGTGTAACAGAGGAGGCTGTTACTGTAGAGGTTGGTTGCAGTGAAGGAATGAAGTAAATAAAATTGCTAAAGACCAGGAGAAGCATATGACCAGGAGGTCATAAATTTTTGTGCCTCGGGAGTCTGATGTAGGAGCAACTAGCAACAAAGCAAACCAGAGGATCAGAACAAAATAAAAGTCTGTTTTAAAGCAAAAAAACAAAGTTAAAGCGGATAAGTGGCTTTAAAGTAGATAAGGGATACTTATCTGTCATGCATGCGCCTTTAGTTGGAGAAAAACAAGGATAGAGTCGATCCTTCCAATCTAACATTTCTTGTATATATATATGTAGTGTGATAGGGTGTGGGGTATCTTATTTTGTGAGGAAATTTGTGAATGAAAAAATGTAGTCGAGCATGAGCTCGATTGTAAGGCTGAAATGCCTTACCTGTAACCGTGTTGTGTTATTGATATTATAATATATTTGTGTTGTGTTAATGGCGTGACTGTGTTTATGTGTGTATAACTCTGAGCAGCGTATTGATCATTTAATTCATGATTGGGTGTATACCATGAGTAATATACGATTTCCCTTTTTAATTTATGGTGTTGGCTATTGGTTTTGGTAATTGTGTGCACGCATCATGTTGTGCCGCTTTTGATATTAGAATTTATATTTAACGCTCCAAACAGTGATTGAAGCCGTGGTTTTGAGGCTCCACACCATAGTGCGGCTTCTGCTCAAGTGTTTCAATCAGATGATCTAAACAATACTACAATATTTGTTGACAACCGGATCTGAATTCAGTTCGTTAGAGTGGATGAATGGAATGAAAGCATCTTATGACCTGTTGTTTTGTCGGTTTGGAAATGATGGGGATTTGAGCAGACACGTGCCAACTGCATCTTTTTAATTGTTAACAGAGAGCGGATTTAAATCCGATGGATCGGTGGAACCACTGCTGTTTATAGGGTCAACTGTATTTCTTTTAATTCTATATTTGTAATTTGTGTGCTTCAAAGATGCCTCAATGATGACGATCCTTACGTGTGAAAGACGGCTGCTATATGTGTTGCTAAACTTTATGAGATTAATGTTGAACTGGTGGAAGAGGCTTATAAACCACAGGCCCAGGATCAAGAGATTTCTAAGGAATTTGGGATTTTGGGGCAACCCCCAAATTCTCATCATAAATTCTCCATCTTTAACTCAATTGTACCTCGTTCCGCAGAATCTTTTACTGCCTCTGATACCGCCTGATGAGATATCGTGTAACAGAGGAGGCTGTTACTGCAGAGGTTGGTTGTAGTGAAGGAATGCAGTGGATAAAATTGCTAAAGACCAGGAGAAGCATATGACCAGGAGGTCATAAATTTTTGTGCCTCGGGAGTCTGATGTGGGAGCACCCAGCAACAAAGCAAGCAAGCATGGACCAGAGGATCATAACAAAAGAAAAGCGTGATTTAAAGTAGAAAAATAGATTTAAGAAGGATAAATCAGATTTAAAGTGTGCATGCATGAAGCTTTTGTGGAGAAAATCAGGAGAGGATAGGATTGATCCTTCCTAAAATTCTTATATATATGTAATGTTATAGGATGTGAGAGATATCTGTTCTGTGAGAAATTTTGTGAGGGTCAAGATGTAGCCGAGCATGAGCTCGTTTTAAGGTTGAAATGCCTTAGTATGTAATCGTTCTATATAATATATATAATCATGTTCTAGTGTATGTTGTGTATGCTTATGTGGATTTGTATAACTACTGTGCGTTCTGAATTCCAATTGAAAAACTGGTAGAACTGTGTGGAAATGATGAACAGACGTAGATATTTCTCATATTTTCTTGCATGTGCTGGAGATCTCTTATCTTATTCATTGGTAGATCAATCATATAAAAGCAACCAACAGTAATCTACCTGGTCTTGCTGTATTATATAGTAGTGTGTTAGGGTTTGAACGACCGATATTCTCTTTTTATCAAATTAGCTGGAAGATTTTCTGCAGCATGGTACATGGAAAAATTCACAGAATGCCATGGGTTATGTTTTCCAGCACAATATGAGAACACAGTGTCACACTGGTAGAATTTCTACATGATCATGAAAAAATCATTGCTAAAGATATGCTTACTAATTCCTGAACATTACAAATCATTGCGAAATATAAGTTCTCGTGATCAGCTATCCTTAATATAATAGGATAAACAATTAGGAGGTTTTAAACTGGGAAAAAAAAACGGAATTGCATTTTATAGGGCAGTATTGGATGATCCTTGTAATTGCGGGTTTCTCATCTCATCAACATATACATTCCTTCACACAATAAAAAAGAAACTTCCTATTTTTTCATGACCCCTGTACATTCCTAAAAGTCAAATTATAGCAACTATTCTTTAAATTATATGGAAAACAACCTTTAGTTGATGACTCTTAGAATTCGAGTATGTCAAACAAAGGATATACAAGGAAATCAAGTTTTTCCTCTTCACTCAAAAAGGCTACATCTTCGTACATTAGTTCTTCATTGTAGATAGTTTTCCTTCCATATTCAAGCTCCTGGTCCTCAATTCTAGCAGGTTGAGTTTCTTCCAAACTAATTTAAGAAGGATCAATCTTCTGAAATCTTGAAATATCTACAATTCTACCCATTATATTTTCACTTTCTACAACTTCCAAGTTTGCAAAAGAAGCCAAATTATGTAATTATGCATTAGAATCCAGTTCATGGTGCCCAAGTGTCATGCAAAGTAGGTTGGTTCTGTTATAAACAAATGAGGATAAGAATTACAACTTGTCATATGGTATCAAAGATTCACAAATTATATTATTACAAATACAAATATTTCGAAGGGAAATTCTCATAAGCACAATACTTCAACAGTCAAATCAGACAATGATATAGTATCTCAGGAGAAAAAATATTACTTCTACACAATCTCCCAAATATGTTTATGAATGTATTACGATGATTGTGGTGTGATATAGATATGCAACTGGATAAATCCAAATGATAAAATGCCAAAGTTGATTACCATGTGTACCACCCAAACTCTCTGTTGAGTTGCAACTTTCTTTCGAGAAAGAAGCTTCTAATATGGATATTGGACTAGATTGGAAATAATACCCAATGTAAAAATTCCCTATAGCACATTTATAATCATTCATGTCTCTATAACCAATCCTACCTTGAGAAGAAATATTGTTAGGTCTAGGCAATCTTATGGTCTGTCCTATGTTAGTAATTTCATATACCTTGTCTCCAACCTGAAAGTTGTATTAAATTGTTAAGGAATATTCGTAAACCAATTTCAAAGTTCAATAACGTTGATGGCTTGCAAAGAGTGGTTTTCAGTGCAAAGTTACAACATAAATAAAGATTCACTCTACCATTTTTAATTTCTTAAATTGGAATAAGAAATTCTAGAGAAACTCCTATAATGTAAGAGATGGCCCATTCAAGGTGATAACAGAAGATGAAGTCATTGTTTCATGTCTATTGTAAATATATCCATGAAATGAAATGGTGACATAGCCTCACCTTCAATTTTAGTAGTTGTGCAATCATTAAATGCATAGGATTTAATATGACGGCGGATGGGGTAATGCCTGTAACTATTTCTTTGAAAATTTAGAAACATAAACATGTGCAATTAGGTAGAGTGAATCATTTTGTAATGTATATTAGTGATTGTAAGTTCCTTCTTAGTTAGGAAAATTTGCAATCATAATACTATCCTACCACATCCTACTTCATGTCATTTATTTTAAGTTGTTTTCAATTAAACTAGTTCTAACTGTTGGAGGAACTAGTGGAAGGCCAGTTATGAAGTGGGACAACAATCTACCTCATTAATCATCTAGTTAACTGATAAATCAACCCAAAATAGCTAGTGCATGCAGAGAATTCTAGTTCCCCAACTCTAGTGGAGATTCCTATGGAGTGTAACATTATTTGTAGACTAGTCTTGAGGTATAGGTGTTGAATGTAGCCAAATTATCAACCTTGAGAATTGCATAAGAATTTTGGAGGGAATTCCTAAATAATAAGGGCCTAGTTCCTTATTAATTGTGCAATGAAATAGGGGCTCAAACAGAGGCATAAATTAACTAAGGCGAAGTCAGAGTTTCTCAGTGAACAGAGAGATAGGTTATTCAATTGCAGGTTGATCTAAAATTGATCTAGCAATTATAATACATCTTTATTCATCAGATTAATATGAGCAAGCTTAAGGAGTTTTTACCATATTGTTTTCCCCTAAAAAAATATTGTGCATGTGTGTTATTTCCTATTGCATGTCTAAGATTGTTGTGCTAAATTGTGAATTTAATTCCACATAGCAGTAGAGTAGGAATTTTTTATTGTGATTTAAATTAAAATTTCATGAGAAGTTACAATTATTCACCGTAACTTATACATGGTGTTAGAGGAGGATTCACAATAGAATAGGAATTTCAAACATGTTTCTTAGGAGGATCAAATTTGTAGCTTCAGTGGAGCAGCTTCTCTTTAGAGTTAGGAATATTAACTTCAATGGGATGAGCTTAGAGTATGTCTTGGAAGGAATCTCAAATTTCATAACATGGAGCAGTTTTGGATGAAAATGGATTACTAGAATATGCCAAGGTAAACATTACAAAACCATAGGAATTTGATGCACAAAACCTATCCCAATTTAGAAAAGATGTAGCCAAGGTGAGGAGAATAATCTTAGACAGAGTGTGAGAGCTAATTGTCTCAAATATCCATGGGAAAGAGACTCCTTTCGCAATTTTGAAAGCACTGACAAACGTTTTCAAGGATAGTAGTGACCATAGGAAATTGTCACTCAAGGGTGAACTTCGAAACATCAAGATCCAAAAGAATGACATTATTATACAATATGTAAGAATATTTACACAAGTTTCTGATGAAATTGGTGGGGTTGGTGTTAATATTGCAGAATATGAGTTGCTAAGCTTATCTCATGTAGGCCTTCCCAAAAGTTGGCATAGCTACCAAGACTCGGTGAACGAGAGGGAGAAATTACTGAATTAGGAATGATTATGGTATGATTTGGTACAAGAGGAGATCAGGCGGAATGCTAGAGATGGAGCTTCCTCCAAGGGTGAGGATGAAGAAAAAATTGCATTGTTTGGAAAGGGAAAGAAGTGAAAAGGGAAGAAATATCAAACCAAACTTGAATCCAACCAAGCGGACAAGAAGAAAGACTAGTCCAAAATAAAATGCTTCAATTGTCATGAATTTGGGCACTATACCAGGAAGTGTCCACACAAAAGGTCAAGAAGGAATACCTCAAGAGGAGAAATAGGTGAAGCCTTAGCTTTAGAGTTCGATCTTGACTTCACCATTAACACATGCACGTCAAGCAAAATGATGGGGAGCATGTGGTACTTGGAATCTGGTGCATCGTTCCACATGAAAAGGTGTAGAGAGTTTTTTAGTGGCCTATAATAGAAATATCTCCATATGCATATTGAGTTGGGAGGCGATGGAAAGTGTAGCACAACGATGATTGGTATAGTCACTTTTTAAATGGAGCCAAGATCCCCTCTTCACCTCAAATATGTCATGTTTGTTCCAGACTTAAAGAAGAATCTCATCTCTATAGTCGTTTTGGAAGACTGTGGTTATGATGTGATCTTTAGCAAAGGAAAAGAATTCTTGACTGTAAGGTCAATTTACTAAGTAAACTAACAAAGGTGTTTTACTTGTCAATCTGGGTTTATACACTTGGAAGCATGTCCAAAGTATATGGGTTTCAAGTGAAGTCAATTTAGGAAGGCAAGACTACAAGGTTAAAGGAAGTGGATATTAGAAATATATTCTAAGTTTTAAAATTCTAAAAAAAAATTGGTTCAAGATGTAGCAAGCAAGAGAAGGGGCTCTTAACTTAGGAGATCTTTGTTGTCCTTCCTCACAATACTACCGCCAAGAAGAGAAACTAAAGATAAGTGTTCTGTAATGTGTAGATAGCAGGAGAAGAGGCTCCTAACTTAGGAGGTCCTGGTTTTCCTTCCTCACAGTTCTACTCCAATAACACTACCACTGCATCAAATAAAAACTGGAATTCAAGAAATAATACAGGAAATGCAAAAAGGATGATTTTAGCTATGATTCATAACTTGATAGAAAGGGAAATTAACTTAAATCCGTGTTTTTTCTTTCATATTAAAATTTGACCTTAAACTAACGTCATCCAAAGTTCACACAAAAGGCATCACACGTCTAAATAACCAAATTATAAACCTGAAACAAGAAATACTGAAATTAAAGTTATGCTAATTTAATCAAAGTGTACTTAGATTGGTATGGGGGCCCTCCAACCTTGCCTTGTACACCTAATGAACTCTTAGCTACAACTAAATTATGAAAATATCCACAGCAGGAAAAACAACTATAATAGTAAAAGTTTTCTTCAAATTATCAAAAAGTCTCCAATAGTCTGAATACAAATTACATACTTGAATGGTCCATAAACTCAGTTTAAATCAGAAAATCATCAAGAAACTTTGCTACAATGGCCCTAATGGTCTTATCTATCGTAATCCATCCATTTAGATCGAACTCATCAAGTATGGTTCACAAAATTAGGAAAATCCCAAAAAATAATATTCTACCCCTTTTTAATAGGGATTTCTGAATGACAGGTCAAGTTTTACTAATGTTGACTAGACCTGTGTTTGCTCAGGTTGACCAAACAAATAAGTGTTCCTTCGTATGCAGTTCCCAAGATTTCCAAAATGTGCTCAGATCTCACCAAGGTGTCCTTCACATATGACTTTAACGGAGATATTACAATTTTTTTAATGTAGTCCAAATTTACTCTTAAAACCCAATTGTTACAAAAATTTCTGAAAATTGAAAAAATTAATTTAGTTACCTAAATATGCAAAAAAAGATTAAAATGAAGCATATCTTACTGAAATAGGATGGAATATGGTGGTAAATGAATGGGTTTAGGATAGGAAAAAATGACCGAAATTGAGGACCAACATCTCCCCCTTGTTGATGTTCAAGCATGTCCTCATGCTTGCTTCCTCTGCTTGGACATTTTGAGTGATGTTGCCCCTATTGTACTTGAACCTATAGCCTCTTCCTGTGCAGCTCGAAGTATAATATCAATTCCCTCATGTTCCTCTGCTTTGTATATGATAGCTTTTACTTTATGTTTTTCATTTTATATTGCCATAACTTCTTCTCCTTTAGCCATCTATAGGCTTGTTTGGTAATGAGCATATTCTAAGTTTCAAGTTTTTTTATTTGCTTGTTCAATTTCTTGTTTTCTTTGACTATGTTTTTGTTGTCTTCTTTGTAAATTTTATTCTCCCTCTTCAAGTGTCTTTTTATGATTTTGTTGTCCTCTAGCTCACTTTTCAACTCTGTTATTTTCTTAAGATATTCCTCATTGTTCAATTCTCTGGATTATTCCATTCCCTCTTTGGCATATGAATGAAAGGAGGTGGATCTTACCCAAGAATCCTCAAAATAAGAGTGTCTTTCTATGCGTTCTTCTTGAACTTCCTCCTCCATCTCTGTATAATATCATGAATTTGTTTTGATGTTTGTGGAGGCTCGGTTTCAATAATCTCAATTTCTGGGTCTTTCCCTTGGTTGCTTGGTTCTTCTTGTGATTTTCTTCTTGATCTCCTAGGAATGGACAAAAAGGGTTTCTCTTTCTCAATCATAACACCATCTTGCTTCTTTTTAAATATTCTCCTGGGATATAAAGGATAATTCATGATACTTTTTGTGACATGTAATTGCTCGAACCTTTCCTCATTCCCTATTATCTGTTCTTCAAAGTGATGTTTGGCAAAATAATCCTTCCATAGTATCCCTTTGTTCCTTGCCTGATACTCAAGAAGTATCTTGATTAACCCACAATGATAGATATTAGATTCTTTAGCTTCTGTTTTTTTTTTTACATTTTCTATGATTTTAGTTAAGCTCCTTGAAAATAAGTAAGGAATATTGATTTTACAGTCTCCCTTGATATGTTGAAGCAATTTTATATGGTAAAAGTAGACTATACTTTGCCTATTGTCACAAGCAAAATATTTTTGGATGATCAAAACCAATTCTGATCATGGCTCTCTAAACTAATCTCTTAAAATTCCTTTTGTCCTATCAAAGGTCACCTTACTTTGTTTTTCCAGGAAAAAGGTCCATCCTTTCTCTTTAAAATGCAAACCTTTATGATATTCTTCTCCCATCAAAGGAAGTTCTAATTCTTGAGATAGGAAATTTGGTTCATTGGTATAGGAAGTTCACCCACTTTGGTTTACCTATTTTCAAAAATTTCTATGAATTCTTGTGTGATTTTGTCATTGTGGTCATTAAAATTCCTAAGGAACTCCAGTAGTCCTTCTTGGAATAATTTCTCCACTACATCCTTACTCCAATTTTCTACTTTGAAGTCTTTGGTTTTAGTTTTTGTTGCCATTTGCATATGCTCAAATCTCTTTATCTTTGAAAAGAAATGAGATTACTTCTTTTTGCTATAAATCTCTAATTTCCCTGACTTCTGCTACAAATAATATCAACAAAAGGTCCTATGTTTGTAAACTCTTACTCTATAAAAGAGCCAAAAGAAACAATCTCCATTGTAAGAAAAATTTCTCGGTATTTTGCAAATCGTATTTAAGTCTCTCTCCTTTTGCAAAATTGCCTCATAAAAATTTATGAGAATCCTTATCTATTTCAAAAACTACATATTGTGTATTTGAAATAATGCTCACAATATTTTTATGTGAAACATTTTTGACAAAAATTGCATGAGGAAATCATGGTTTTGATACTAAATTGCAAGAAAAGTTGTAGAAAACTTGTAGAAACTTCTTGTTAATGATTTGTCTCTCCTCTGTAAACATATAGTTTCAATTAAACTCATTCTCTAGTAACTCGAAAAATCGTGGATTCTATAAGTGGCAGAGGATTTTTAGGATGACGAACCACTGAAAATTCGGAATTGAAGTTGTATTTTTCTCTCATTATGACACATATTAAACAAAATTTGAAGTTAACCTTTTTCAAGATCATTTTAATTGTTAACAAGTCTTTGAAATTGACTCTTACATTATCACTGGGAATCACTACATAAATTGATGAATTATCTGCGTAATTTGTCGAATTTGTTGGAGCTCAGTGTAGAGGAAATTCCTAGTCACTTTCTCCTTCCTTAAAAAAAAAAAATCCCTTTAATTCTCCATGCAGCACAGGGTTCTTCTCTCCTTATTTCTCCATGCAGTTCTTTCACAGAATCTCTCCACTGCATAGGCTTTCTCTCCTACACAGTTAGCTTTACTCTCTGTGCCTTTTTTCATTGATCAGGGTTTCCTTATGCTCTAGGTGAATGCAAAGTATTTCTCTCTGACTCTGTGCTGATTTTGGCTATGATGATGAAGAAGAGTACGTAGAGAAAACCTTTGAAATGTTTTTGACCATTTCATTATTTAACTTTCTTGTCCATTTTTTATTTTGGCTACCACTTGTGTTAATGCAGCATGTTTCATTTACTTATGACTGTGATATCCTTTGTACACTCCTTCTACACTTGTTTTATGTCCTCTGAGATTGCATCACAGTTTGTCTATTAGAGATTTTAATACTCATGACCATTAGGAATTTGGTTTATTATTTCGTATTGCATGCACTATGTTTGCTTATCCACCATTCTTATGTGCATGTTGCATATTCATGTTTTTATCATTGCAACTTTGTCTTTTTTCGTCATATACCTGTGTATTTGCTTTTGAAATGACCATAATCTTAGGTCATTTGAAATCAATTTTTCTTTAAAATATTGAGTATTTTTACAATGATACTAACTTCTTGTCCTTGTTTTGTAGATACATAAACTAGTCCTTTTGGTTGTATTGACGATTTTTCCATGATGCAATAAAAATTTCAAAATGAGATGTGGCCAATAATATTCGTAAAAAATTTCAAATGATATGGTTGAGAAGTGAATGTATGGCTAAGTGATGAAATGAATGAATATGTAGGGTGATATAGGATAATGTAAAATGATATGATGTACATGGTTAGGAGTACTGCATATTCAAGTTTTAAACTAGGTTATCAATCTTAGAAAAAATTTCAACCAACGGCTTTAAGAATGGTTTTAAACTTACAATATTTTCCTTTCACTTGATAGCTTGTTGTCAATGCTTTGCTTCTGTTGATGAAATTAACTCTTTTGTCAACACTTGACCTTTTCAAAATGAATTCTTGTCAATACTGAACTATAGATAGATGCTTGTAGCTTTTTATTAGGTCCCTTTGATGTTGATTTGAAAATGAATAATGAGGTCCCTTCTATATATGATATTCATCTTTTTTAGGTCCCTTACTAATAAATGTTGATTATGATGTCTCATTTCCCTTTTGTATATAATATTAAAGCATTTCATGGTTTGTTGATTTATTATGAATCTTCCCCCTTTGCTAATCTTAAGACTTGTCCTCAAGTCTTTAAATTTTGAAAGATAATCCTGTAAAAAAAAAATGAAAAACATAAAGGAGAATTCATATTTCCTAAACAATATGGTTTTCCGATATGAATTCGAGTTCGTATTGTGCCAGTATCCTGGATTTTCACAACCAAACGTCTTTATTATTTTTTAATTTTTAATTTTATTTTTATTCTTCCGGAAATAGGGAAGTCATATTACTATGTTGTTCCAATACTTCCATATTGTATTCTGCTGAGAATCTGTTCAGAAAGTATACTTTATTGATAGGTTTGTTATATACTTTGAGTCTATGACCATTAACTAGAAATGAAATTGCTTCCTCATCTTTGCTCCATTGTCAAAGATTTCCTCTATTTCATATGGCCCAAGCCAATGAGTAGAGAACTTAGCTTTGAAATCTTTGTACTTGGAGTCGAAAAAAAGTTTCAAGTCTCCCTTATGAATTTTTTTTTTTTTTGATAAACCTGTCATGCCAATTGATTCTCTGTTGTTGTACTAGTGATGTATTCTCAACTGCTTGTTGTCTGATCTCATCTAGTTCATTTAGCTGAATAAGTATCTGTTGTTGGGCTTCTGACATGTCCAATCCCAACTTTCCTACAAGTTTTAATGTATTAATTTGAAATTCTATTGGCAACAAAATTTATTTACCATATACAAATTGATATGGACTAAATCTAATAGTATTTTTCCATGTAATTTTGTATGCCCATAATGCATCTTTTAATTTTTCTGACCAATATTTTCTATTCATTTGTACTATCTTTGTTATGATGTTTTCCAGAACCTTATTCGTAGATTCCACTTTTCCATTTTCTTGTGGATGATATGGAGTAGACTTCCTATGCTTGATTTTGTATTTTTCTATAATATCTCGGATAAGTTTAGAAGTGAACTGTGTTCCCTGGTCTATAAAAATCTGTCTTGGAACTCCAAATATTACAAACATTTCTTCAAAGAGGAAAGAAACCACTGTTTCTTCTGTTACTCATGCCACTACTTTTTCTTCAACCATTTTGTAACATAGTCTGTACATACTAAGATGTACTTCTTTCCATTTGAAAGTGGGTTAATAGATCCCACAAAGTATAGAGAACATTGTTCAAATGGTTCTATAAGTAATTTTGGTTATAATGGTATTTCATATGGTACTACATGTCTTCCTGTTCTTTGACAACTATCACATTTTTTGACATAGTTCTTTGAGTCCTTGAGGATTGCTAGCCAATAGTAGCCAAGCTTAAGTACCTTGTATGTTATTCATTTATCTACAAAATGGTCACCACATGGTTCATCATGACATGCTTTTAGAATATCAATAATTTCATCTTCTCTTACACATTTTCCTATTAAAAGATCAGGACTAGTATAAAACAGGGCACCATTGACCCATGTATATCTAGCACTCTCTCTGATTAATTTTCTTTTTTGCTTGCTAGTGAAATGAGATTATAATATTCCAGATGATAAATAATTTTCTACATCTGCAAACTATGGGGTTTTCATTGTTATATAAAATAGATGCTCATCGGGAAAGTTGTCTAAAACATTAATAATATCATCAGGAGAATTAAGTCTTGACAAAAAATCTTCTACTTGATTATCTTTTCCTATTCGATCTAGAATAGTGATATTGAATTCTTGCATTAGTAACAATGGTCTAGTAATTCTGCCATTAGTAATTGTTTTGGTCATTAAATATTTAATGATTGAATTATTGTTATGAATAAATACTTGATAGCCTGTTATATAATGCCTAAGTTTATTGATTGACTGCACAACAACTAGGATTTCTTTTTTAGTTACGTATAGTTCAATTCTACCAAAGTTAATTTTTTTCTCATGAAATAAACAACATAGTTAAACTAATTCTCCTTTTGTCCTAAAGATGCTCTTATAGTTATGTCTGATGCATAAGTAGATATGTGGAATGGAAATGGCCAATTTGGTCCTCTGAGAATGGGTGCTATAGAAAATTTCTCTTTCAGATTTTCAAATGCATTTTGACAATTTTAGTCCATTGAAACTAAGTGTCTTTTGCAAGTAATTTGAACAAGGGTAAAGCTATTTGCTGAAGTTTTCAATAAATATTTTTTAATAGCCTACATATTCCAAGAAACTTCCTACTTATTTCTATGTTTTTGGTGGCATTAAGTTTACAATGGCTTGTATCTTTGTTGGGCCTACCTTAATTCTAGAACAAGAAATGTAGTGTATTAACACTATCCCTTCAGTTAACGTCATAAAACATTTTTCATTGTTGAGGGAGAAATTTGTGTCTATGCATCTTTTTAGAAAATTTTCAAGATTGTTTAAACAACTATCAAATGTATCTCCATAAACAGTAAAATCATCCATTTAGACTTCAACATATTCATTTATAAGATCTGCAAGGATAGCTAGGACTACTCTTTCAAATGTAGCAAGTGCATTACATAATCCAAAAGGTAAAACATTGTAAGCATGTGTACCCCATAGAAAAGTAAATTTAGTTTTATCCTGATTCTCTAATCCTATTTTGATTTGATTGTATCCACTCAAGAAAGGAAGACAACTTTTTCCCTGCCAATGAGTCTAGTACTTGATCAATGAATGGTAGTGGGAAATGGTCTTTTAATGTTGCCTTGTTCAATTCCCTATATTCTACACATATTCTCCATTTTCCATTTTTCTTTGGCACCACAACTAAGGGAGAAACCCATTGACTATCCGAGACAGGGTAGATAAATCCTACCTGCAATAGTTTCTGCAAATCATCTTTCATTATATCCTTCATCATTGGATTCATTGTTCTTTTTGGTTGTCTTACTAGTTTGATTGTTTCATCTATGTAAAGGTGATGGATACATGTTTTTGGATGGATTCCTTGAATCTCTATACAGTCCCAGGCAAAATATTTTGAATATTTCTGTAACAATGCAATTACCTATCATTCTTGTGATGATTGTATATTATTACCAACATTTAAATTCTTTCTAGGATTGATTTAAATGATTTTTCTTTGAGAATTGGTAATTGAGTTTACAGGAAAAATAATTTCAAATGAATTTTGTAATGATTGAATAAAATGTTTTCCTTAAAACATTGATTTAGAAGATGATTTGCAGCTTCATATTGTGTTACTCGTAGCTGCTCAGAAATATCAAGTTCTGAAATAAAAAGGTCTATTAAATTCTCATTTTCTTCTTCTCTAAAATTAAGGGCTTGATTTGATCCAGGTGGATATTGGTGGCCACCCCCGATTCCACTTGGACCCCCACCATTGCTTCTTTCAACTTTTTAGTTTCCTTAATTGTAGCATAGTTTACTATTTTTTGCAATTTTTTCAGGTCCTAAACATCTAGTGCCATTTTGAGGCCCTAAACGACGTTTTTTTGGAAATCTACCGCCAACGATTTTTCATTTACAATCATATTTTTCATCGTATTCCTCAGAGAGATCTTTCCAATGGGTTATCATGTGCATCAATTGGAGATAATATGACCAAGTGGTAATCCCGGGAAGTTGGTTGTCCAACTCACCCTAATGGGGCCCATAAACTCTTGGTGTTACATCTCCTCGGGTTAGGGTTTTAGTTGTTTTGGGTTTGCTCTTATTGTTCATTAATAAAAATTCCTTTGAGCTTCATTGTAACATAGTTCAGAGGGATGTAGTGATGACATCTCTTCTCAAAGATAAGCTACCATTGCCCTAGCTAGTTTATTTCCATTTATGTTTCTAAGCATATTTCAATATTTTACATTAATAAAATGAAGTATTATTTCCGCTGCAACTCTGTGTTTATGGTTATCTCTGTAATTTGTTGTATTGCTATTTAAATCTAGATCAGTAGTATCAGAGCGGTCTACTTTTTTTCTCTCTTTTTCTTTGCATGTCCCCGATGAGAACGAGATATAAAGAGTTAGGGCTTGAACTGGTCGAACCTTTGCAAGACCAGCCTTGCAAATCCCGATGGCCTCCCATGGCGGATGAAAACAAAGACGAGGGGGCATGATATCCTATCAAAATCTTGCTTAAAGAAGCCCTTGAGAAACAAAGGAACACGATGATGGACAACTTTGCCTAGATCCTTCAGCGGCTACCCAAGGACGACGCATTGGCTTCCAATAACTACTCTGAAAATTCCACACCATTTAAGGTACAAGTTAATTTTGAAATCCCCATATTCGATGGTCAGATAGACATAGATGTTGTTGATAAATGGTTAAATCTGCTAGATGGTTATTTTTTTGTTCATGATTTTGCCAGTCAAGAAAAATATTATTTTCACTCTTCTCAAAGCAACCCCCCACATCAAGGACTGGTGGGAAACATACTGCGAGAAGAAGGATGAAAGTACAGGCTCACTATTTTTAGCTACATCCACTTGGAATTCATTCTATGATGCCATGAAGCAGTACTACTACCCTGTCGGAAGCTTTGAGGATCAATACATAAAGTGGACCACGCTGCAGCAGGGAAGGGACTAAGACATATCAGAGTTTACCAATATTTTTCATACCCTTCGCACAAAGTTGGGTATCAAGGATTCAGAGTAGCATTTGGTACTCAAATACCACAGTTGCCTACACAAGTATATCTAGGAAGAAATAGAATTCCTGAACATCTCCTCGCTCAGCACAACATATCGATATGCTGTAAAGGTTGAGCAAAAGTTTAAATAGAAGAAGTGAGATTTTGGATCTGGGAATTTGAAGCAAGGGAAAGCTACCCCCAAAGCACAGAACAAAGGACAAAGCCAAGGTGGGGTAACCCAAGACAACCCGCCAAAGCTACAAGAAAAGAACAATGCCGCAAAGCTGAAAAAGGACAAAAGAAAGTGGTGTCAGTTCCATAAGAGCTCCACACACAACACAAGTGAGTATCGGGCCAAGCAGTCACTGGTGACCGAGCTAAAGGTTCCAAAATCAGATGCATGTTCTGGCTCTGAGTTAGGACCCGACAAGGGGAATGACAAAGGGAAACAGATTATCTATATGGAGCCCAATGCCATCGTTGCCACCACGAAGATCCAGAAGGAGGAACCTGAAGATGTAGAGGAGGAGGAGCATATCTTCCACTCCCAGATGTGGGCAAAGGTCTCCCCACTACAGTTCATCAACAACTGCGGGAGCCAAAAGAACCTCATTTCGGCAGAGGTCATGAAGTGGTTGGGCTTACCAACCACAGCATATCCACAACCATACAACATCAGGTGGCTTAACCAAGGGCGAGATCTTCGCATCATATAGCAGTGTTTCCTTCCATACAACATCAAACCCTTCACAGATGAGGTATCATGTGACATTGCTCCCCTTAAAGTTTGTGATGTATTATTACGGCAACCATACTTGTGGAAGTCACATGATGTGTATGAATCAAGGCCCCGGACTATTATTGTTACTTTGGGAAATAAGTTGTACAGGACACTAAAGATAGCACTACCAACCACCATCTCTTTGGTTACTACAAAATAATGTAGTAATCTCATTTTGAAAACTAGGAAATTTTTTTTCCTGATGATACGCCCTCAAGGAAAGAAGAAGACGATGGCCACGACCTCCAGATAGGGCCCCTCTACATGACAACTACATATGTACAAGGTCATGGAGGACTATGAGGGCATCTTCACCTCCCCCGCAGGGGTTCCTTTGCACTGTCAAGTCAAGCACTCCATGGATTTGACCCCAGGTATGCCATTGCATAATGGACCAATCTATCAGTGCTCCGTTCTGGAGAACAATGAAATCAGGAGGCAGATTCAGGAGATGTTGTAGAAAGGTTACATCCGTCTGAGTTCATCACCCTGTGGGAGCCCAATCGTGTTGGTACAGAAGAAGGATGGCACTTAGAGACTCTGTATTGACTATCGGGCACTGAACAAGATCATTTTTCATAATAGGTACCTAATCCCATGGATTGATGACCTCCTTGACCAACTAGATGGAGAAAAATATTTCAGTAAGATCAATTTGAGGTCAGGATATCACCAGGTACCAATCAAACCCTTCGATGTGTGGAAGACTACCTTTAAAGCCAAGGAGGGCCTTTTTGAAAAATGCTCTTGCAACCTCCATGAGGCTAATGGATCACATCTTGCAGCCATTCACTAACTCATGTGTAGTGGTATACTTGGACGACATCCCGATCTTCAGCCAAAGTTTGGAAGAGAACCTCCACCACATCTGACAGGTTCTCCAAACACTGTGGCATGACCCAAGTTCAGTATCTAGGATACATTATTGATGAACAGGGGGTGCATGTGGATCTAGCCAAGATCCAATTCATTCAGGATTGGCCATCTCTAACCACTCTAACAGAGCTTCATAGCTTTCTAGGTCTTGCCAACTTCTACTGCAAGTTCATGTTGGGATTTTCTCATATCACTTGGACCTTGAGTCAAGTCACCAAGGAAGGAGTGAAAGCAAAATTATTTTGGTCTGAATCCTAATATAAGGAATTAATAGAGTTGAAATATTGCTTCTGCTCAATACCAACATTCGCATTACGAGACTTGCAACAACCATTTGAGGTCGAGACAGATGCCTCTGACTATGCTATTGGGGCAGTCCTTACTCAACACATGCATCCAATGGGATATCACTGTGAGACACTTTTAGACACAGTCTGGAAGTATCCCACATATGACAAAGAGATGTATTCCATTGTGCAGGCCTATCGAAAATGGAGGCATTACATTTTGGGGAAGGAAACAGTTATCCACATAGACCACCGCCCCTTGCAATTCATACAGACCGAAGGGAAATTGTAGAATGATCGCCATCAGATGTGGTCCACATAACTACAACAGTTTGATTTGAATATCAAGTATAAGAAGGGCAGCACCAATAATTTTTTAGATTGCATCAATTGACCACAAATCATGGCGTTAACTACCGTGCCCAACTCTTGTGGGCACTTGACCTCTAATTAGCCACTTCTCTACAAAAGCGACCCAGAATTTGGCTAGACATATGAGACACTCTTGGAGGGTCACCATGTTCTATATTTTCACCTCTAGGATTCCTTGTTACACCACCTGGGTCACCTTTGTGTTCCTTCAAGCGAGCATGCCAAGGTGATTTGGGAAGCACACTATAGTTGGATTGCTCAGCATTTTAGGGTCGAGAAAACGATGGCAGTACTACAGAAGTATTTCTATTGGCCAAATATTCGACATGATGTCGAGAAGTACATCAGATCATGCACTTTCTATGCCATTGCCAAAGTGACCGTCAAGAATCAAGGCCTCTATACCCCACTTCCTACCCCTAGTCAACCTTGGGAATTGTTTCCGAGAAAACTAGTGTCTTTTCGATCTGCTAGTCCCACTAAGATTTGTAGCTATCTTAAAAACAAAAAATCAAAGCAATTTGTGATTTCCTTTATGTATGATAGATAAGAGAGAAGCAAAGGGGACCAACCTAGATCTTTCGCTTGACTCCTTGCTTGATTTCTCTCTCCCTTGATAGAGCTTGCAAATCCTCTCCTACTTGTCTCGCTTTAGAGAATACCTATAGAGACAAAGTAACAGAGCACCATCAAAGCATGTCAATCTATAATATCATAAACAATGCAGAATCAAAAATACATTGAACATACAATTGCATTCACAAATAACAAGATTCATAAATACACGATTGTATGGAGGAAAACTCAAAGAGCTTTATTAATAATAGAAGACAGGACTACAACCCAGCATTCTGATCCAACATCATCCTCCCAACATCAAAGCCCTCTTCACTTGATGAAAATCAAAATTACCCAACAATAAAATGTTTCTACTCAAAGATAAACCAACAGTGCTTCTTTACAAATTACAAAGTTCCAGCCTTCAGATCTCTTAAATGAGGGATCCATTTATAAATGTCTTGCAAGGGTGTGAGTCAGCTCTTGGTTTTTGATTAGTGTCATTCCACTCATAGTTCTTGGTTCCACTTGGAGATTTCATTGATCTCTTACTCATCCCAGGGCGAATTCAGAGAGGCAAGTGTCGTAGGAGAAGTTTTTGGAAGATTCCATGAGCATCCACCTAGCAAACTATCTCAGCCATTTGCCCATTCTCGCTCATCGCACCTACAGAAGGCTTCTTTAGTATGCATCGCACCTGGCTAGTGTAGGAGCCAGGATGCATCACACCTTGACAGTGGAGCAGTTAGTATGGTCTAGTTTTGGCCAGTTTTGAGTGGTTTTTTAGGTGGAACTTCTGGGGAATGATGTAATCAGTTTGTCATGATCCTTTAGGGTAAGAAACAACACTTTTAGGGGTTAAAGATCCCTTGGTTTATTGACATATATGATTGGGGTTGAAGTTCCCAAATATGTCTATAACAGTTGCCCCCTAAAGCATGAGGTCGTAAATCTTTTGATGTCGAGTGAAATGCTTTATCATGAGGATCCAAGGTATTCAAACTGGAAGGTGACCTGTATAAGATACAATAAAATAAATCATCATCATATTATTTTCATGATCTAGCTGAGGCATGCATTCCCATGCTCAGCTTTATAAATTTATTTTCATGTGCATAGGATAGATAACTATCTGCAGTTGTAGACTGGTGATTCTTCATATGTAGAGTCATCATCCCTTAGCTTGGATGATCATATGTGTAGCTTTTGTGTACATTTGATGTCTTTATATTACTAAATATATCACATCCTGGATAGATGAAACTAGATATGAGGTCTTCAAACTTGTTCAATCTTCGCTTGAAGTAGAAGTCAATCCATGTGAAAAGATGTTATGAAGTCAAACATGGAAAGACATTGCTTGATTACTAGCCAATGACGCAAGCTGTTAACAGGTGTGAGAGGAATCACCGATAATGAAAATGACCCTCAAGGTACTATAGTACAATTCACATGGTGTGAATATATGAGTTGATGTCGAACACCATGCAAAATATTTCAGTCGAAGTCCATTGATGTAAACTTGTCACCGGAAGTGAGAAACTTGCCATTGAGGCATGCAAGCTTCAAAGCACTAAAAGGGTTGTTTCTAAGTCAAATTCTTCGATAATGAGCTGATGTTGACAAGAAGTGACCCATTGTAGGAGGGCCTTAATGTATCCCATATCTATGACACGAAACAAAGAAAATGATTTTCTGGAGGTGAAAATGATCTGATGATACAAGTTTCAAGAACAACGGTCATGAAAAATGGAGGGTGAAGGTATTGCAATGGATGAGGCGTTAGCTAGAATATGAATTCTCTAAATGACTTCTCTTGAACATATCAGTGACACTGAGATGGATTGGTAGCGTTAACCATAAAATATGGATGGTACGGAGGACAAATGGTGATATGACTGGTGAATAAAATAACCCAACTCGACTCAATCAAGGTGATGGAGTGAAAGTGTCATCTTCAAGAGTGACCTGCTACCAATAAAATTCTTCAAGTTTTTTTCCCTTTTTCCCTAGTCATTGGTAACCAATACCTCTTTATTTTTTTCAAGCTTGACGAGGATAACATATGCTTGTTCTATAATTTTCCCTTTGAGCAAACTTGTCGCTATGTTTTAGCGAGCCTAGTGACAGTGAAACTCATTCTTGGCTACATGGACAAGTTTGTCACTATTGTTTTAAAGAGTTTAATGATAAAGACAACTTAGTCCTTTTCATGTTTAGAGAGTTTGGAAAGGGACGAAAAGGAAACACCAGCAATTATTTTTCATAGCATAATCCCTTGAGTCCGAAAAATATTAAAATAATACAAAAGGGATGACTTTTCCAATCACTTTAGCGAGCTGCAAAAGGCAAGCGCTCGATATTTTTGTGGGATAATCCCTCATGTCCAAAAATATTAAAATGTACAGGAGGGATGGTGCTTCCCCTTACAGGAGTTTGGAACTTATCAAAACATGGTGATGTGAAGAGGATCACTCATCACAGCTATTCCTCAAAAAGGTAAACAATCAAGTGGAAGTGTATGATTAGCCAAAACAATGGAGCTGATGGAAAGAACAAAACCAAAGTTCAAAACGCTGATAGCGGGGCGATCACGAAGGTTATTCACTGAGGGTGGATTCATTTTTTAACGAGCTTGAATCGGGAGAAACTATGCTCAGTGGCGGGTTTATTTTTTAACAAGCTTGAACCTTGCGGAAACATTACACATGATAGTGGTCAAGGATGTTCAATTTACCATTTAACACGTTAGGTTCTTTCATCGGCCGTTCAACTTGCTCAATTGCTCCATCCAATTGATTAGAAATACATATACATGCCCGAAAAATGAGCTAAAAACTAACATTTTACTTGAACTACATGAATAGTAACATAAAAAGTAGTTTTACCTCTCATTTTTACCATTTCATTTTGAATTTGGGATTTGGAGCTCTGGAGTGGTTTTCCCCCTCAAATTTCATTAGCTAATTTCGTAATATCTGGTGGACTATTCTTTGCGCCATTAGGAATAGGTAGTAGCCAACCCTGAGATCTTCATTTTCATTCCATCCTTTTCTGATTTTGAGCAAGTTTTCCCCTGCTTTTAGGCCCTTAGGGTTTGAAGAACTCATTCTCGATCCATCACACCTGGCCTGCATTGAAAAGTGCGATGCATACTGAGCTAGACACTAGCCTGTCATTATGCATCTCACCTTGCTCACAAGAGAGCATCGATGGGCACAGAAGGGAAACTTTACACAGTGATTTTTCATGAAAAGTTTTCCTGCTTTTGCTCGAATTAGTATCCTAATTCATCTTTTTTCTGTGTTTCAGGGATTTATCGGATCAAGATGGTCATCACATGGTGTGAATGCGAACATGAAGAAGAGGATATGATTGCCTTACACGATCAAGGCACAGTTACTGCATTACGACACTGTGGTTTGCTCAAATTCTTCTGCATATCCAGCATGAGGCAACAAATTAGTTTGTTGCAGTATTTCCTCAATGCTTGGGATCCAGTCAACCAAGTATTTTAGATTAGAGGTAAATCCATTCCATTGACAGTCGAGGATATCTACTTTCTGACGCGGTTACCAAGGCGTGGTGCCCCAGTCTCACTATCAGGATCCGCTCGTGGGGGTGAATCTGTGAGGGATTATATTCGCCAGTTTGGTAGAGATGGATCTCAACTCAACAGGGACAACAAGATCAATATCTAGGATGTCACTGATCAATGCTTGAGAACCATTTTATTCACATTTTCTAGATTGGCTAGTAGTGTGGTTGATCCAGGTGGATATTGGTGGCCACCTGCCAAGTCCACCTGAGCGCCCACCATTGTCTTTCTCAGCATTTTCAGTTTCCTTAATTGTAGCACAACTTACTATTTTTAGCAGTTTTTCGGGTCCTGAACTTCTGGAGCCGTTTTGAGGCCCTAAACGACGTTTTTTGGGGAATCTGGGGGCAACATGGGTCCATGGAATGTTTCATGTTCCAACAATGATAGTGCTCAAATAGATCTTTCTAATGAGCTATTGTACGCGTCAAACGGAGATCATATGCCAAAGTTACGACCCTGGGAAGTTGATGTACCAACTTACCCCCAAACGGGGCCCACAGTTTGGTGTTTCATCTCCTAGGGTTAG
>APFE031500496.1:6358-18027 GCA_000404065.3 Pinus taeda
ATTTTCATGGCACTTAGATACTTTTACTCTCCTTGAACACTTCTAGAAGTTTCCTTGATGTAAATGGTAAATATTTAATGCATGGATAGGTTTCCTAAGTTTTAGAGGCAAGTTGTTGTGATTGCCTATTATCTAGTGATTAATTTAGAATTAGTTGCAACAACTCCTAGGAAGCTGAGCTCGACCCCTAGAGGTGGGGAAAGGAGTTAGATCTTCTATATTATGCCTTCTCTTACTCATTTTTCAAGGTTGGACTCTTGAGGGAGAAGCTCTATTGTATATTTTACTTGTATCTCTCCAATTTGAGGAAAAGGAAAGCCAGGGTTTTGCAGACATCATTGTGGATTCTTGTGGATTATTGTGCTGATGGTGTGTTTCCTACTTGTCATTGTAAGTGTGTTTATGTGTTCCATATCTTTCTTTACTGTAGCTTATTAAACAAATGAAGTGATAAAGTTTGAATTCATGCATGTCATGCTTAGCTTTCAAATTTGTTTAATGTTTATGTTTTCCACTGTCTAAAGAGGATTCAAAGTCATTGTTTGCCCTCTTTACCTTCTCCTCTTTCCTCCTTGATCATCCATCTCAGCTAAAAGCATCAGCACAAACTCCTACCTTGCCCCAAAGACCCACCTGCAAAAACTGAGCTCAATCCCCACACCCTAAATTGCAGATCCTCAACTTGCCACCAAAAAACCCCCAAATCAATTTTCAAATTAGTTTACTAGCCTAATATCTGTGTTACCTTGATTGGTCATCTCTTCCCATTGAAAATTTAACGAGATTGACCGAAGAGAGCCTTCTCATACCCCGTAGAGCTAGCTACGAGGTGAAATGGTTTGATGTTGCCTTGAAGGTTTGCCTTTCTCAGCCTGAGGTGAAATCTCAAGCGCTAACAGATATGTCTTTCTATCTTGAGAGTTTGAGGGGTAATTCTTTCCAATGCTCTACAAGATATGGTCAGATTCATTACTTCTTTCTCTGAGGTGGATTCCTAGTGTATATCTTGTTCTTTTGATGTTTCTTGATCCTTTTCTTCCTTCTCTTCACAATAAATGTAAAATAATTTCTTCTCAACACACTTATGACCTTTAATGTATTTGTTATCACATTTGTAACAAAGCCCTTTTGCTCTTTTTTCTTCCAATTGTTGTGGTATCAACCTTGTAGGTTCTAGAAGGCTAGGAGAAACAACACATCCATCTTTATAGTTGTGAGGGGTAGACTTCCTTGTTGCTATAATTTTGCTTTCCACTTTTCTTTCCAACCTAAATTCATTCTCCAATGAATCAAGTTCCCAAAGATGAACCTCATGTTGAATGTTATCCTTAAAAGTCCCTATGGAGACATCAATCCTCTGCTTCTCTGGAATATCATTTTCCCTTATATTCAATTTTTGAAATTCCTCAATGTGCTTTACCATTGAACCCTTTTGTTTGAGATTTATCAATTGACTAAAGAAGGTGTTTCTCTTTGTATCCTCATAATGTGCTATCATTTCCTACGTGAAAATTGACCACGTGACAAGTGGTTTAAGAGAACAAAGCCCTTTATACCATAAAAATTGATTTGGTTCTAGATAATTAGATGTAATACATACCTTTTGTAACAATGGTACACCATGTAGATCAAAATATTTCTCCATCTATAGTATCCAATTTACCAGATCCTTGCCATCAAACTTCCTCATCTCGCTTTTTCTTGATTTTAGGAGATCACTCTTGAAATGACTGTAACTCTGTAATTTCGGATCTTTAAGTTCTAAAATTTTGGTCTGCAATAGCCCTCTGAGTCCTCTTTCTAACTCTACAAGTTTGATCGCAATTGGATTCTTGAAGAAATATTTATTCCCAATCTCCCGTGATGACTTAATTATAGACTAGTTCAGTAGAGTGAACTTGTACGACATGCCATGTGTCACTGTCTCAACCTTAGGTTCTGAAAATTATACCCAAACAAAATAAAGTCTGTCCTATTTCCGTAAATTCTTAAAAAATTTCAATCCGATGGTCAAAGAAATAGTTATGACGATTTTCCCAAGGTCACCTGTTTGTAATTCGAGAGTCTACAAAAACCCTAACTTCCTCAGATCATATATCTGAAAATATAGTGAGCCAAGATCTAAAATTTGGATCCAAGGTTTAGACCAATTTCTTCTCAAATGGGTTTTCTTTTTAGCTTCTAAAACATCGTAGTGAAAACTGTATAGTGAAAATTCCACGATGAGTTGTTTTAGATGAAATTCTAGAGCTTGCCAAAACTCTAACTTCCTCAGATCATATCTCTTAAAATATTGTGATACAAGATCTAAAATTTGGACCCAAGGTTCAACACTATTTTGTATCAAATGGGTTTTTTTATTCGCTTCTGAAATATCGCAGAAAAAAGTTATAGCGAAAATTCCACAATGACCTGTTTGGAGCAGCGAAACCCTAGAATCCAAAGCTCTGATACCAAATGTTATGAAACCAACTCACAAAAAGATAGAAAAGATAGATCAACGCCTTAGAAATAAGCATCTTCGAGGGGGAAACCTCCTTTACATCACACAAATGAACAATTCTTGGATGATACAAATGACAAGACCTCCTTTCTATATATAGGAGTCTAAGGGGTCATAATATAATCAAAGCTGACATAACAATAATAATGTAAGGGAACAATAATAATAATAGTGAGCTTCTATGGGGCACAATAATAACAATATGGGGACTACATGGGCACAAAAATATAATAATTAGTTTCTACTAATAACAATAAGGGGTTACACTAGTAGTATAGGGACCTAACAACCTACTTATTGTAAGTGATTGTGATTCTTGATTTGTTGGGAATTTTTGGTCAAATTTATGGAACTTGATGGACACCAATTTGAAGAAAAATACAACCTTCCATTCACAAATAGATGGTCAAACTGAAGTGGTTAACATGACAGTTATTCATTTTCTAAGAGGATATTACAGCAAACATCCTAAGTTGTGGGATGAACAGTTGTATTTTATTCAGCATGCTTACAACCGAGCAAAACACTATTCTATTATAACTTTGCCTTTTGAGGCACGTCTTGGTTATTTTCCTGAATCACCTTTGGATTTCATCTTTGAGAAATATGTAGTTGTAGATGGACATATCGACATAGACAGAGCAAAGAAATTCATTGAGAAAATTCAGTTGATTCACCAAACAGTTCAAGGACAACTAGAAAAGAGTCAAGGCATGATAAGCATCGTGTGGATCATTAGTTTCTAGTAGGTGATGAAGTTTTGCTTTACATTAGCAAGGAAAGGCTTCAAGGTGAAGGTAAAAAGTTGAAACCAAATTGTTATGGTCAATTTAAAATTCTGGAAAATATTGGTAATAACGCTTTCAAGCTTGATTTGCCTTCATATATGCAAATTTATTTCATTGTTAATGTTGAAAATTTGAGATTGTATAAGCCTCCTTTGATTGAAGACCAAAGAGAAAGTGTATAGATTCCATCAATTGAATATTTTTCTCCATAATTTCTTGATAAGCTTCAGCAAGACACCATACTTGACAGAAGAATGAGGTCATCAAAGAGGGGAAATGTTGATTATCTTTAAGTGGGTCTCAAAGGTACAAATCCATCAAAGTCCAAATGGATTGAAGAGGGGAATGTGAGGGAACAGTACCCTCATCTATTAAATAACTGAATATAATATTTTGGGGTCCAAAAGCTTCCAGTGGGCAGGAGTGATCAGGTGCTCAAGTTTATGCTGAAAAATCAAATTATAGAATGGAACGGAAACTGTATGGTTGGATAGATCTCGGTGATCTAAATCCAACGCAACTCATTTCATCGAAAACGGAGTTCGGATGCTCCCAAAAATTAGTTCTGATCAATTTGCTCAACAGTGAAAATAAGTGCACAGTCAGCAAGTTCAAGTCTCTTCAGCCAATCACGAGGTGCCAAGTGTCACTCTGTCATTGGTCCCGCAAATCGGCCCATCACATCACATTGGCATAAGTTTTATGTTATAAATCGGCCCCCGGTCCCGCCGAGATGCGATATGCAATATCACATGGATCACATCGCAAAATTACATCACAGCAGGAAGTCTTGTTAAGAATCACCCTACCCGCGCCGATAGCGAAATGCCGATGGAACCAGATGTTAAAAGAGAATAGGTTGAAATATATGGAATGTTCAGGTCCAAAAATTCATCGCACTTCGCAGTGGAAAACGACAAGTTGTTAAGGAATTCCCTGGTCCTATGCTGATTGCGACAAGCCGATATATACCAGAGGCAAAATTGTTATGAACCATGGTGCATAAATCGTTAAGTCTGCCATCACAAATCGCTCGTCACAGTTTCAAAAATGTGGCATATTATGTGCACCCATTTCTTCTTCAATAGTCGATTGCAATATGTTCTACTGGCGATCACAGTTTTTGAAAGGATTTGTTTTATCCGTCTCTCCGCCAACGCCGATTGCGATTGCGATTTCTGAACCCACCAGGAAGCATGGCTCCGGTGGCTGAAATGTGGCAAATTTGGCAGATTTCAGGCCGAATTTGATGGTTAGTGGCCAGAAAAGGGGAATTTGTTGAGAAAATCGTAGGAGAATTAGGAGAGGTCATAACTTCTTCAGTTCTTATCCAAATTGAGGAAAAAAAGAGTGAACTCTAGCAGTTTTGGCTATTCTGAACGCATTTAGACAGGTTTCAGAGGAATTTGAGCAGTGTAAACACACTTGTGTTGTAATTTTGACCATAATAGAGAGGCCCAAGCATTGGAAGCTGGACCAAGGAGACGTAGCCCAGGAGGGGTGAACTCCTCATCAAATCTCTGTGTTGTGTGTTGTATTTTGATGTTCTTTGTTGTTATTTTGCTGTTGTTCAGCATATGCTTTATGTTAAATTGTTTATAACATTTACATAAGAAACTCTCATGGGAATCAGTTAATTAAGCAAAATTGGTGAATCCTTAAGCACTTGATAAGAAAATGATAAGCATATTAGCACAACATTACTAGTTTGCTCCATTTCATATCACACACATACTCATCAAAATGATATCACAAGTTAGTTGTTCCACACCAACTCCATCCAGTACTTGATCGTCATGAACCTCACATGTGAGATCCGAGATGGATGAATAAAACACACCAAAATCCAGAGGATCAAAGGGACTAAAGGACGAAGGCTGAGGAGATAAGACCACATGGCAACCATTGGTCTTGCAGTCCAAATTTGTGCAAAAATCCTAAGCAGGTGGGGTAGGAGGAGATGGTAATAATCAATAGGTAGATTCTCAACTTCTCCCACCTCAACCTGTGGAGCTAGAACTATTTGATGAGAAGGGGACGGAGGGTCATTTGGGACAGAAACCTTGTCCGTATCATATTTATAATCTCTGACACTAAGGTATGTTGGGAGAGGTTTGAATGATTCTTACTCATGTGGATTCTCATAAATGTGAACAAGATATTGAAATCTTTCCTCCAAAAATTTCCAGTCAACTTCATCTTCAGGAAATTCATAACAGTAATGAAGAAAACAATCATGAAAATATTGAACATATTTGTCTTGTGATTTCCGCAAATTAAAAAAAAATATAATTAAATGCTTTACAGTCATAAATAACGAAAGCACGGCATAATTCTCTAAACATGTGATCAAAAGAGTGTATAGAGGATGTGGGTGATGTGTGACACCATTGCTTTGCATGCCCTTCGAACGCGAAAGCGAACAACCCATAGGCAATTTCATATGAGGGGACATCATGCTTGTCACATAAGCCAGCAAAGGCAACTGTGTGCCTGAACAAGGGTGTTCCATTATCACCATTGAACTTATATTTGGGAAATTCATCTATTATTCTCATAAATGCTTCAAAATCAACAACATGAGAGAAACATGTCAGGGTTATGATTTCAACAGAAGTCATGAAATATCTACAAAAATTCAAAATAGACTTCGAGGGCTCAACTTGTCATCTAGCCCTCCTTCTAGGGCCAAAAATATTGACGATGTTGGACCCGCCAACATTTAGAGGATCTCCCATATATGAAGTCCCAACTAGACCTCAAACCGTTCGGAGTAGGAGTCCCAGCAGTGGGTGGTAGTGTAATTCCTTGACCGCGGTAGCGCATAGAGGTAAGTAAGGTAACTTTGGGTAAGAAAAAGTGTCTGACCATGCAAAGAATCAAGTATGATGCATGAAGGTTCTAACACACAGAGGGGAAAAGGAAGTGTGCCCCCTAGAAGCCTATAATAGCGTATCTTGAAAGGAACACACGAGCGGAATGACATCACAAGCTAAAATGCAGAATAGTCCAAAAATTAAAGTGATGAGTTAATCCAACAACACACATTCAACAGAATTAATACAATTAAATACAGAATATTCCAGAAGAAAATGCATAATTTAAACAACATACATTGTTAAAGCAACCAGAATAGTCCAACTACAATAACAACATATGCATGAAAGCGTGCTAGCTCTGTTATCATTATTATAAGTGAAATTTCCATCCATACATACACCATTGACGACCAATAGCCGCAATAGTGGAACATTATAGTCAAGAACGCCTACTCCTTCAAAGAAGTATACTCGCTCTACATTGTGGAGAAGCCAAGGCTTGTCACAATACTCCCAAGCCTTTTCTAAGTCTAAGCCTATCCAAAATCTTGTTTTATGAGTTATGAGGTTCTATATATAACAAAGAGTGGGGTGACCCTTGACATTCCTCTTTGTGACTCTTTGACTTTCCACATGACTCTTCAACTTCTTTTACAAATAACTCATTACATAACATGATGACCTCTCACATTCCAATAATGCGTATTTGGGTCGTGTTGTAAATGCTCTAGCCCAACCCATTGATGGTAAGGGTAAAATTTCAAGCTCCGAATTTCGACTGATTGAATTTCCCGCTCCAGGTACACTTGGAATTTCACTTACAACATATTCACAAATAATATTACATTTTCCACATGTACTCATGTGAGACAAAATAGGTTAAAGACGGCCTAACAAGACAAAACACTATGACTCCAAAGTTTGGGGAAATACCAACTCAAAAACCTCCACTTGATGCTTCTCGGTCACATACTGATGCCAAGCTTAGTACTGCAAGATGATGTCTCCAAACTAATTGATGGTGTCTTTATGATAGCGGACTCTTGCCTCCATAGCATCCAGGGTATATGTTCTTGGAACTTGTGTCCAACTCATTCTAAACCATGTGCAGCATGGTGTTAACCATGATGGGACCACCAAGGTACTTTTGCATGTTATGTGAGATAAGAACCAAGTATTCCCTAGTGACCTCTCGTCTTAACTTCTCCATGTACTCATCAATCTCTAACCGAACTTGGTTCTTTGGTTTAGTCTCGGTGAGGGAACTGATTGACGGGATCTTGTATGTTCTCACCATGATATCTAGATTGTTGTAAAACCATGCATATGAGGCTTGTATGTTGCTAATGAATGGGGTGAGTTGCTCATAGTTATGGATCAACATCTGGACTTTTGTTTTCTCCAGCTCCACCTGTGGCTTCATCCTCTTGGCTAAGTGTAGTGGGGCCCCCTTATACCTCATTCTCCACTCCTATGCATGGGCGGTGGTAGCATGTATGTTCTTGAGAGTTTGAAAAAACTCTTTGCTCCGCTTGTATGCCATGCACAAGGGAAACTGATTTATGCATGGTGACAAATTTGTCATAGAGGTTCCACATGGTACTCTCAAGCGTTGATAATTCAGAAAGTATGGTTGTCCTCATCTTTCCCAATGCGGAAACTACATTCGACTCTTATGCTCGAAGTTTTTCTACCTCTAGCCTGGTAGATGGAATTTCTTTGCTACTTGTTCATTCTTGGTCATTAGGTGTTGAACATTTGAGCTTGTTGCTCCTACATATGCCAAGATGGCTTGGGAAATGGCAGTTGGACGTTTCCTGGTGTCCAAAACTATCGCCCTTTCCTTAATGAATGTCCTCCTCTACTTCTAGTTGTCCCAACTCTTCAACATATATGGGTGTTGTTTCCTCTGTCATCGCACCTTGATTTTTCTCTTCTTCATTTTTCTACTTCTCTTCATGTTCTTTCTTCCTCGGCTCTCGTTCTTCCTTCTACTCTTGTTCTGCTTTTTGCGATCTCAGTTCTGCTACTTGCAAACTCTACTTTTCTCTCTTCCTCTGCTCTACTTTCTGTGTCCCCTGCTTCCTTTTGATTATGTTTCCTGCATGAAGATTGACTCTACTTTCAATTTGCACCTTTTTTCTCCCTCTATTATGTTAGCAACTTCCCCTTTCCCTGTCCTTGTTCTAGATTGTTGCCTTCTAGTATTGTTGTCGGAATCATGCCATGTTAGTGTTGACTCCTTTTCTATGAATAGTTGAGAGTCCGCATATATCAGCAAGTTAACTAGCACTTGATCAATTGCTTCCCCAGTGCGGCTTTTAGTGCTCCATCTTGAAGTAGCTCTCTTTGGTGCCATGGTACAATGCATGCTGGAGAGAAGTGCTTCACGACTATGGTACCTATGGGACTGAAAGGACACTCATGGAAAGCAAACATTAGCTCTTGTAATTCTAACTTCATATCATGATTAAGCAACAATCAGGGCATCTGATTAGAAGGATTGTGCAATTTTCAATGACAGGGGTGACTGATTAACTATGTAAACTGTGCAATCCTAGTAGTCAATGTGGAAGCTTGATGACTAGAACTTCACAATGCGTAGTTCAGTCTGGGCCAAGGCCTAGGAGAGACTATGCATTGCGCAGTCTCAGTGGCCAAGCTAGGAGACTGGCTCCTGAAACTGCGTGATGTGGAGTTCGAGCCTGCCCAGGACAAGCTCTAAGCAATTCCAGAAACCAAGGGAGAGGCCTTGAGTTCCCAGATTGCGCAGTGCATGTAGTGAAGTTTTAGATCCAAGCAAGGGGACCCATATATGCTCATGGGGAGTGTGAAAAACAAGCAGATCTGAAGGATGATGTGAGGTTGAGTGCAAATCTGACTAAGTGTAGATGCACGCATGTGAAACAACAACAACAATTAATTAAACTAAATGAAAATGAAGCATGTGAAGAGAGTTGCCACAACGGCAACCGTTGGTGCAAAAACGGGAAAACTCATCCGACATTTGGGAAAGGCAATCTATAAATTGAAACAACACTTATACAATCTAAAACAAGTTAAAACGTCGACATTCATGCAAAGAAACAAGTGAAACAACACTCACACAAGCTAAAAAACAAAAAGAGACTGAAAAAACAGCAAAAGACGATAAAAGCAAAACTCACCCAGAAAAGCAACAATAATGCTCTGAAGGCTTCTTGATCTCCATTGGAATGTTATAGCTTGA
The DNA here is from genome assembly GCA_000404065.3 of Pinus taeda. Taxonomy (NCBI): domain Eukaryota; kingdom Viridiplantae; phylum Streptophyta; class Pinopsida; order Pinales; family Pinaceae; genus Pinus; species Pinus taeda. Next base: position 15,698 of record APFE031500496.1, read on the forward strand.
TGATCAAATGTACAAATGAGCTCTAGAGGCATACATTAAATATAATTGAGCAAATTGGAATTTATGATGCACATACCTGAGATCAAGGAAAAAAGCGACACTTGGCAGAAACTTCTAAGGAGAGAAGTGCCACCTTCAGGAAAATAATAATAGATCCCTACTTCCTATGGATGCTTCTTGTTTTTTTTATTTTTGGGGAAAATTGTCATGCATTTCCAAGAGAGATTGTGCAATTCTGGGATGAACCAGGAAACTCTCTGGTTCATACACTAAGAACCTTCTGAGCAGAAAGGATTCTGCACAATTTTTGGGTTGAGTGGATATGGGCTGCCTCTCATGTTCTTTGCAATTTCCCAGCCCAAGTCTGGTTGTCATCTAGTGTTGCGCAATTCTTGAGCTTAAGTCTCACTGTCAGCTTGAACTTCACAATTCTCGGGAGCAAGGCAAGTTACCCTCAAGGATTTTGCAGTTCTCTAATGCAAGCCCGAAACTAAATGAAAATCCAAGTCAAGAGATCAAATTCTAGGTTAGACTGTAAACCAAGTAAGTTTAAAAACCCAAGATGCAGAGGATGAGGCTAATCAAAGCACAAGTACTTGGATCAATGCAAGATGAGTTGTTGTGATTTAGAAGGAAGCCTCCAAAATGAAGCATATACAAAATTTTGGAGGTTGGTTGTAGCTACTAAAACAGGACTCAAAGTATCAGTCTTATTTTTATAAAATTTGTCATGGAATAATGTTTCCTATTTACCAAATCATTTTTTATAAGAGAAATCCTAATATTTCCCCAGAAGCCGAAACCGACTTGCTCCAAATTGGAAACTAGTTCAGTGAGGAGTTATTTACCTATGTCCAAGTCTTTGGTAGTCTTGTTAACCCCCATGTTTGTCCTCTATATGTCCCTAACAAACTTATTGCCTGAGAAATAGCATACCATACTGTAGGGAATAGTATTTCAAAAGTCTTAAAGGAGTCTAATAATAAAATGTGGCATGTTTTTCCTATTCAATGTGGTATATATGCTTTTGATCATTTCAAGCATGCAGGCATTGAAATTAATGCTATCCTTGAGTTCAATTTCCCTAGCATTCCTAACAAACAATATGATCCCCATCAAATTGTCAAAAAGAATACCGAACTATCAAGCATCACACAGTTTACTCATGAACCAGTCAAGTTCGATGATCTATTTGAAAAACATTTTACCTATTCAATGGTTATGAGAAAAGAAGCAAAACAGTTGACTCCACAAGAGATGATTCAATTCACCCAATACAGAGTCGCAAGGCTAGCTAATGTTTCTATGGATTCATTAAATATTCCTCAAGAAATCACAGTTCAGGATGATGTTATAATTGTTGGTTCCACGCAAACTACTCATATGCCTCAATCAAAAGAAACAGGTGTTTCCTCCTCTTCTCAACCTGAAGGTATTTTTCCTAATACCAAGCTTGAGGAAATATGAGAACAATATAACCAGGTTTTGAAGCCTAATGAACCACAAGTTTTAAAGACTCTCGTACAATAGAAGGTCCCACATACTTCTAAAATCATGGAACAGACTCTGATGATAGCACATGCCTTTAGGAGCTGAAGACATTGAAATTATACAGGCCTTCCCAACATCCGAGGTTGTATTAAGGGTTGAAGAAATTCCTCCACTTGATACATGTTACAGTCCTCAGCATAAGGTTGTTTTGGAAAGTGAGAGGAAGAAAGGGAAAATCAATCAGTCTCAAGCTTTAGTTTTGTTATAGCATCCATTGTTATTTAAGTTTATTTTCAGTTTTATCACAAAATGAAAGAAAAATAAAAAATATGAAAGAAAAACCAAATATTATGTTATAACGGAAATAAAAGGAAATGCGGAGATTTGAAAGAAATGGTTGATTTTATATTATTAATGGCTTTTGAAAGTGATAAACCCAAGATAAGATCTGGTTTGTTCGATCAATAGGCCATAGATCTGACGGTAGTCGCGCGAATAACATGGACGAGGTTTATTTCAGAAATCGGATGTGATGGTGTATGAAATGCAGTCTAATACATTGAAGTCCGAATAAATCGCAGCCATTCATCGAAAGGGACGAGATCTGATTGATATCACGTTGAAAAATAATCAAGTTTTATGATCCAGATTTAAACAGGAACGCAATAGATTACAGAGATAACCATAAATACAGAGATGCGATAACCATAAATAAAGAGATGCAGCGGAAGTAATACTTCGTTTCATTAATGGAAAATACCGAAATATGCTTACAACCAGAATTGGAAATAAACCAACTAGGACGATGGTAGCTTATCTCTGAGAAGAGATGTGCGGCT